>JASGAT010372818.1:0-34694 GCA_030220025.1 Chelon auratus
GTGCTTGTGTGAGCGAATGGGTAGATGTGTCTATGACTGTAAAAGCGCTTTGAGTACCAATAGGTAGAAAAGCGCTATATAAAAGCAAGGCCATTTACCATTACCATTTACCATTTAGAAGTAACGCTCAACCATATATCTAGCTTTAACACACATACATGCTTTTATGTTACACATTTATCAAAACTGTTTTATACATTTGTTTTGTCTTGTCTTTACATCTCTTGTTACATGTGTGTTTTGCTTCCAGGTGATAGCCAATATGAACGCAGCCTACAAACAGGAGAAGAAGAAGAACGCTAAACGCAGGACACACAGCATGCTGCCCATGACCTTTAAAATCTCAGATCCCCTATTTGTTGCAGGCGACTCGCCGTCTTCTAAAAAAGTGAAAGAGAGTTTGTATTTGTCTTTTCCTGTTGAGACGGTGCTGGCCACTGAACAAAGCAGCTCAGAGGACATAAAGGCGGACTTAGGCTATCACTTGGCTGAATCGGACGTCCACTGAAGAGGACGTCTTAGGTTCAGAGGACCAGAGGATGACTGCATGTCATCATGACAATGGAGTTTTGGACTGAAAATTGAAAATCCAGGTGTTGGTGAAATGTGCGCAATAGTGTTTTAATACGTACACCAGCTGAAGGCGGTGTGGGTTGATTGAACTGGTCAAAGACGCTTTAGTAACCCCTGGCCCAGATGTTGCTGAGCTCTTTTACCCCGTTTCTCCACAGAAAGACTTGTTTCCCGTGAAATTAATGTTAACTTATTGTTTTCACTTTGTCATACAATCGATTTTTAAGCTACAATACTTGAGAATAAAAGTATTGTTTCATTTGTATGGACTTTGTGTGGTTTATTATGATGGGAAAAGATATATTTTTGTTTAAATAAATAGATACAAATCAGGACACTCTTCCGTGTCCTTTATTAATTTAATCTACGTAATACCTGGGGATTTTATATTTGTGGACAAATCTTGAATGAATGCTGAAATTCATCTAAATTGTGGCAGAGACTGTAGCTATTTTGAATGATAATAGTCTGTTCCTGTGTATAACGAAACGCCTGTAAGTCACTCGATTTTGTTTTAATTGTATTGTAACAGTAATAGTCTCAAGACACTTAACACAACCCAGAGACCGAAACTCCCAGAGTTGAATTAAGCACTAAACTAACACGTGGCACTTCACTATCTACACTTAATAGCTTGTCTGACCAAGAGTCTTTTACTGAGATTTTATTCATTAATTCTTTGACTAAAAACAGCTGCCTGCTGCTGCCATGCCATTGAGAGCAGTAGGAGTTGGAACAAAACAAGAAAGCTGTGGTTTCTGAGAACTGACCTTAAATGTGCTCTTTGTACAAAGAGCGACTGCAGAATTGAGAGTAAATTCTCTGCAAGTTTGTCCCTACTTAGAGCCACTTTCATATTTCACAGTCATTTAAGTGTCAATATATAACATTATTGCATTCCATTTTAGAAGGAGGTGGGTGTTAATAGTTTGCAGATAAATATTCTTTATACATCCTACACATATATCCAAAAACAATGCTAAAAGAAGGGAACTGGACTTGCTTTTCTTGAAGACATTTTACCCAAGTAGCTTCTTAATGCAAATGACTGCGTGGGGAGTTTAGTTTTTATTATTAGGAATGTATGTGAGTGGTGCCCACCAGAAATTCACATAACTAGAGGCTGTTATTGACCCTGTGCTTGCCAGCAGTTAGAGGAATTTGTGAAGATTGGCCTCCTGTTTTTCTCTCAATTAGTATTGGACAGTGTTGAGCATGTTACTTTTAAAAAGTAAAGTTATAGTTATTAGTTGCTTCTCCCAAAAAGTAACTGAGTTAGTAACTGAATTACTCCACTATAAAAGTAACTAGTTACCGGGGAAAGTAACTATTGCGTTACTTTTTTTAAAAAAAATATGTTTAAATACGTCTAAGAATGAATTTTTTTCTGAGGGTAGTGTACACTTCATGTGTACGTTCTTGCCTTTTACCTCAATGAGGTTAAAGTAGTGCCTATACTTCCACCTTGAAGATGGCAACTTTACCTCTGAATGCTTCGATGCTCTCCACTGCTGCAGACTATCTCTGATGCTTGTGTGATACTGCTATGCATGCGTTTGTGTGTAAACTACACCCCCTCCCCCTCAGAGGGAGAAAAAAACACCTTCGCAGCTCTTGTGGCTGTCTGACAGGCCACATTTAACTGCGGTAACAGTAACGGCGTTGTAACGGAGGAAATAGTAATTAGTTAGATTACTCGTTACTAAAAAAAATAACTCTGTTAGTAACGCCGTTTATTTTAACACCATTATTCCCATCACTGGTATTGACCCAGTGACCCATTTACAACCAGATCTGATTGTAAATGGGTAAATGGACGGTCGACCCTCCAATCTCTAGGTGTAAATGTGAGTGAAACGTCTGGGGACAGATGTTAAGCGTACCTTAACTGTGAAAAAAAAGGACACCACGTGAGATTCCTGTTCACTAAACAGAAGGTTAAAATTCCTCTAACTGCAGGTGAGAACTAGATTATTAACAGCCTAGTCACTTGAGCTGCAGGGATGCACCCCTCAAAAGATATTCCTAATAAAAATTTAAATTCACCACCAATCATTTAGAACTGAAGAATTCACTTGGATGATGATGAAACAGCCCCAAGAAAACTCAAACTTCTCCCGTCGTCTTAGTTTTAGTTTTAATTTTAGTTATAACTGAGAATATTCACACACACAAACAAGAATTTCCTTTGGGTAATGTAACTTTTTGGGTGCGTTTACTATTATAGGACAACAAATATTAATATACTCTTGTGTAAGCTTAAAATGTTATTTTTAGTAACAAATTGTGAATTTATGACAAACACTCTCGAGAGTAAATGTGATTTTGACTTAGACTGTTTTATCTCACTAGTGTTCTTTTAAACACTATTAAGATACTTTTGAACCCACTGCTCTTGAACACTCACTACGGTACTGCTGGGAGGATACACGCTGCGGTCACTTCCGCGACAACACTAATGCGCCAAAGAAATGGAAAACAAAGTAACGTATCACTCTGCACCAATATCTGAGAATCGAAACGGTCACCGATTGTGTTTTGTGTGGGATTTCTTTACCATAATTAAATTGATGCCGAGTGTGAATCTTCCATGTCAGAGACGATCTTCGATACCGGTGTATAGGTTAATATTCTTACACACCTAATTTAGTTGACTTGGTGGGAGGCATGGACGTTATCTCATTGTCGATTGTGCATTTCGTTACAAACAAAGAGACGGTACAGTAAGTTATTTAATGTCCTTGTGGACATTCGGCGGGGCAGTAAAAAGACCGAACAAACATAGAAACATAGAAACATTTGTTAACCTGTCCCAACACAGCTCTGCACATGCTACTAGCTGAGTGACACAGCCAGCTAACAGTGTAGTGGGGAAGTGTTAGACTGGTGTTGCAACCTCATGCGAAATACTGTAATGGCGTACCGACAGCTTGTATTTTCATTGTTATTACAGAACTAGTTTATAGTAGCTAGGAGACCGGGGCAGCATATGGCCGGAAGTGCATTGCTTACAATATAAAAGTTATATTAACGAGTAAATATTTATCTGTTCTTAAAAACCATAGGGCATTATTAAGTTATTTATTTTATGTTGTGAATGTGAATGTAAGCTTAGAATAACTTTCCTGGTTAACAACTTTTAATTTTATTTTGAAAAGCCAGAGTTAAATACTGGTGATTCCTATAACTTTACTCAGGCATGGGCCTCAAAGTAGCTGTGAGCTGCACTGTGTTATTCATACTACTGGATGTTACAATCACCACTGTCCTGTACACACATGGAGCACACTTGGCCATATTCACAAATGATGCTCTGGACTTTAACATCCTCGTGTCCGAGTTGGACCTCTGGGGCACTGTGCTGCTCCGAGCCTGCCTCCTCCTTGGAGCCTCCATAGGGGTGACATGGAACAAAGTGGATGGCCCGCCGAGGGTTGCAAAATTAACCACCCTCGTCATCCTCATCTGCCTGATCATCATCACCTACGCTTTAGCCAAGCTGCTCATGCTGTCAGAGCTGGAGCCTCTGATCCAGCAGTCGTGGTTCCTGAGCCTGATATGTTGGACTTGTGCCTCCTGTCTGGGCGTCGCGCTGCTTTGGAGGCAGATGGGGAAGCAGTCCCACGCGGTGAGCAGTCGCAGCAGCAGCAGCAGTAGTGGAGGAGGAAGGGGCTCTGAGGACACGGAGAGCCTGGTGCAGGCAGGTGGTGAGGAGGAGCAGGATGCGGTGGGATGCGAGAGGAAGACGGAAGAGGACGGGAGAAAGAAGAAGGAGAAGGAGAAGAGCAGCTCCGGGGCTACACTTGGACGCCTGCTGACGTATTGCAAAAAGGATAGTGGACTGCTTTCTGTAGCTATGGTCTTCCTCCTCATCTATGCAGTCTGTGAGTCCTTAACCCAGTCACACTGTTTACACTTAAGGGTAAAGTGTTACCATAGCTTGTCTTTCCGTGGTAAATGTGTTTTCTTACAGAGTATATAGGTTATGACTACATGATTATGTGACTCATGCCAGATTATACAACACTTGTATATATTAACAAAAGCTGCTAAGTAGAGACAATTGTAGTACTGTATCAAAGGCATTTATAGGTGCAGTTCAAGTTATATATTTACATTATGTATCATGCAGGGTTTTACAGAAGGCCTGGAAACATTGTTTTATACCACGTAATTTAGTTCCTGGAAAAAGAGCGCCCTGGAATGGGTGCCCTTTTTCACTTATCTGAGGTCCCTAGACCATTTAACGCCCACCCACATCATAGTAGTATATAATATACGTACTCTGTGTGTCTTTGTGGTGGTTTTGTCCCAGTTGTAGGCTTTTAACTGAACTCTACTGTAGTTAACAGCTACAAGACAAAATATATTGAAATGCTCCCTCTACTAATGGTTATGCAACACTTCAGCATTGTCTGGTGATTTTTTTTGTTTGTTTGTTTTTCCAAATGAATGAGTCAGAAATACACTTACGTAAGAGGACGTCAGTCGAGGTCCGTCAACGTAGCCAGGACGTTGATCTTATCTCTTATGCGGCTTCAGTGCGTCTCGAGTTTGTTCCTACCTGTACTGGCCCCTCGTGATCTGATCGCTATTTTAATACCAGGTCTGAACAGGACCATGACCTTACTAACTCTATATACGGACTCTAGTCAGGAGCCCTTCTTCCTTCTTCAACCAGTTTCACCATAAATAAACGGTACTAAATATCATCCAGTGTGGCATTAAAAAGGTCTTAAAGATAAGCTGGTGAATACTGCTTCAAACAGTGCTCTTTGAACGGTGGACTAAATTCCAAAACCCTTGAAACAAGACTATGACTAAACTCTTTTACTGGTTTAGAAACTGTTAGTTGGTTAGTTGTCACAACTCACTCATTCTCTTCTCCTGCAGGTGAAGCCTTCATTCCCTTCTACTATGGGAAAGCCATAGACAGCATTGTGGTTCACCAGAGCATGGAGTACTTTGCTAAACCTGTGATTATATTGGCAGCTCTGGCCTTTGCCAGGTGAGTGCCTACAGTTTGTCTTCTGCCAGGGCGAGTCAGTGTTTAAGGGTGGCTGGACTGCTTGGTACCGTGCAGCACCTTCACTGTGATCCTTAGAACAGGGTCCCTACAATTACAGACCAATACAAAATATATGAAATATTATTTATGTTAGTGTTCCTAATATTTGAGTTATTGTCCTGGTAACTATCATTTTTGTCACACTGTGTAGGACAGGACATGAAGTCAGGAAAGGCAGAGTGCCGGTTTAGTGACATATGTCGAAGCTGCTTAACTAGTTGTGAGGGTGTCGTGTGTCACATGTGCATAACCGAGAAAACGCCAGCCTGAATGACCTCACTGCAGCCTTTTTTTGTCTCCTCAGTTCACTTGCAATGGGAGTGAGGGGAGGAGTCTTCACCCTGATATTTGCAAGATTAAACCTTCGTCTCAGGAACCACCTCTTCAGAACTCTGATGAGGCAGGAAATTGCCTTTTTTGATGAAAACCACACTGGTTAAGTGGGAGCACTCACTAATACATTCAGCCACTGATTCCTCCTCTCCATTTCACGTTCTCCTAATGTTAGCACACGCCTGTGTCGCCCTGCAGGTGACATCCTTTCGCGCCTGTCAGCTGACACCACCCAGGTGAGCGACCTCATCTCCCAGAACATCAACGTCTTCCTGCGGAGCATCATCAAGGGTGTTGGCTTCTTCATCTTCATGTTTGGGATGTCCTGGAAGCTCACGCTGGTGACCATCATGGGATTCCCTTTCATTGCCCTCGTCTCTAATCTTTATGGAGAATATTACAAGGCAAAGTAGTTTTCTTATTTGCGCATCATTATTATTATTATTATTAAATTGCTGTGAGCTGGAACGCGCTTGGAATATGAAACTTAGTAATAATTTACCAATAACTGGAAAAGTTATGTACAAATGCTTCCAAAGAAAAATCAGTTTACGGTAGTATTGTAACTGACTCTTTGTTGGCCTTCTGATTGGTCTGCTGACCACCAATCAGAGGGCTCCTACCCTTTATCCCAGCTTCCTATATTACTAGATTAGCCAAAATATAGCAATGTGGAGGTCCATTCACATTGAAAAACTTAAAAAACCTGTAGACTTAGTTAGCACTGAAACAGTGTGTGCAAATAGCAGTGTTTTTAATGCACGGTTACACACTGGTTACCAAGTTATATTTGCGTTGGTGTTTGTTCTTCTCTGTACAAACAGTGAATGGATTGAACTAAAGTAATTATTCTCAGTATTCTACTTGCTGAATTGAATTTGCTCGGCCTCGTCAAGCCTGAAGCATGCTTGTTGCTGCTCAGGCTTTAATTTTTCTGTTTCCTTTTGTTGAGCTCAAAATGTCCGGAACAATCATTGCAGATAATGGATGCATTTTTCTAATCCTTATTTGATCATAGCATGACATTCTGATTGTAGCTAAATTGGAAGTCTACATTAAAGTGATTTAAATGGAAAACATATAAAGAAACATCTATTTTTTTTCCTATTTATTCCAGAAACTAGCCAAAGAGGTCCAAACAACCCTTGCAGAGGCCAATAAAGTGGCAGAGGAAACCATCTCATCCATGAGGACAGTACGCAGCTTTGCCAACGAGCGCGGGGAGGCCGAATCCTACTACACCAAGCTCATGGTCATGTTCCAGCTCAACAAAAAACAAGCCCTGGCCTACGCTTGCTATATGTGGTCCAGTTCTGTAGGTACCGGCAGTTGCCTCTTTAAATAAGTCCTAATACTTAAGTTTCATCAACATGTATTCATTGATATTTGTATGCAGGCATCAGTAGACTTTGTGTGTGTATTCCAGATCTCGGAGCTTGCTCTGGAGGTTGCTATCCTCTACTACGGGGGCCACCTTGTGATTTCCGGTCAGATGAGCAGCGGTTCCTTGATATCCTTCTTCATATACATGCTTGAGCTGGGAGAATGTCTTGAGGTGCTGCATCTGCTGTTGTTTTCTACTAAAATATCTTTGTATGAAAACAAACAGCGCAGTAAGTCGCTGTCTTTTTCATTTTTCAGAGCATTGCGTCGGTATACACCGGCCTCATGCAGGGAGTTGGAGCTGCTGAGAAGGTTTTCGAGTATCTGGACAGAAAACCCAGTCACCCACCTGAAGGCACAGAGGCTCCAGAAACATGCACCGGTCTTGTTGAGTTTAAAGACATTTCGTTTGCCTACCCAACCCGCCCAGATACTGAGATTCTTAAGGTCAGTTCGAAGCGTTCTTGCTCCCACCCTGTGTTACATTTGAACCCAATAATGACCACACTCAAAGATAAATTCTGTGCAAACAATATCAGTAACCAAATTCCCTAAATATGTGTAGCCTAGCTAGTCTGTCTTCTGAGTTTTTACCTTCGTGGAAAATCAACTCCTGAATGTTTTCCTTTTGCAGGGAGTGTCATTTACCCTGCGGCCCGGAGAGGTGACCGCCCTGGTGGGACCTTCGGGCAGCGGAAAGAGCTCCTGTGTGAGTCTGCTCGAAAATTTCTACCTTCCTCAGCAAGGCCAAGTGCTGCTGGATGGAAAGCCTGTCTACTCCTTCCAGCATGACTACCTCCACTCCAAGGTCAGTCGACGTGTACTGCATGACGACCTGCTAAACTCCACTTGTCTTGTTGCCAAATAACCATGTGTTTGCCCGTCTAAGCTATCAGTTCCTGTTGAAGATATTTAGGAAACAGTTTCCTGAATATCTGTATTTGTGGTGCTGTAATGAGTTTTACTGAAGTATGAAAGTTGGAATAATGTTAATGTAATAATGTAGGCCTCTGCCACAGTGTGCCTCACTGATGGAGCATGGACACAATGGAGCTTTGTGGCATAAAGGAATATGATATGTCAGGATTTGGAGATGAATACAACTCCCTCTCGTAGAAAGAAATCATTGTCCTTTGTTGCCTTTCACTCATAAATGCTTCTGTTTGTTACTTTGTAATGTGTGCAGGTAGCTCTTGTGGGTCAAGAGCCTGTGCTGTTTGCCCGGACTGTGAAGGAGAACATCATCTATGGCCTAACTGACGTCCCCGCAGAGGCTGTGGTGCAGGCTGCCATCAAAGCTAACGCTCACGATTTCATCACCTCGCTCACTGAAGGCTACAACACAAGTAAATATTAAATCTATTGATTGCTAGGTCGGCTATTTATGCATGGTATTTGAGGAAAAGCTCGGTAAGCTAGCACTTGAGGATGATTCACATTTTAATAATGAATCATTTGAAAGATTTACATTTTTGTATTGAACGAACTGAGGTCTCTAACAGGCAAGAAAAGAAGTTAGCAATTCATCTGACAAAGTTCTGATCATACATTTTGTTATTAAAATGGAAAATTAGCATTTTACCATCTTTCCTTATGAGGTGTTGGAGAGAAGGGCACACAGTTATCGGGAGGCCAAAAACAAAGGGTAGCCATCGCAAGAGCTCTCATCCGCAAGCCCCGTGTTCTTATCCTGGACGAGGCGACCAGCGCTCTGGATGCAGAAAGTGAACACATTGTAAGTACGCTGCAAGAATTACTGAAAGCTGGTGTAAAGTAGCTGTTAAACGTAAGTCAATCCTGTAATGTGGGAATAAAAGAATTATGTTTCGAGGTATTGATTTATCTGAGTAACTGCCCTGTGAATCTGCCATTTCCACTGCAGGTTCAGCAGGCTCTGAACAACATCATGCAGGAGCACACGGTGTTGGTGATCGCCCATCGGCTCAGCACGGTAGAGAAGGCAGACAACATCATAGTGATCGACAAGGGCCGCGTGGCCGAACAGGGGTCTCACAGTCAGCTGATGGCCAGCGGTGGGCTCTACTGCAAGCTGGTGCAGAGGCAGGTACTGGGCATTGAGACCGGAGCGGAGGTCCTCAACCCATCCGAAAACCTCGGATGGAAGTCCGATGGAGGACGGCAGCGGAGGAAACATAGCAGCAGCAGTAGCAGCAGCGGCAGCGAGTCTGAGTTGAATGTGCGCTACTGATAAGGACTTATAGCGTGTGGAAATGGGATTATAAAATCAGAGTGGAATGTATCAGGACATTTTAAAAACTTGAATGAATGGCCAGAAGGCCACCAGCTAATGTGTTAGCTTTAGGCATTGAGTATGCTGCTGATAAACTGTTGAAGATTGTGTTGTTTGTTTATGACCTTTTGTTGTTTGTTTATGACCTCATAATCACACTCCAGCCAGATAAATTATTGAAGTCTTCCTCAGGGTTGAGTTAGTTTATATAGTGTCTTCACTTGGGAAGATGTTTAAATGCTTGGTGTGTTTTTTTAATTGGTTTTATTGTTTTAAATTTAACATGTTTTTAGTGACTACAAAGGAAAAGCAGCATTTGTGTGTGGAATGGTAAACACTATAAATCAAATAATGGTAGTACAGATTCATTATGTGACTGTATTAAGCACTGCAAATGAAAGATTTATGCAATAAACAATTTGTCTGTATCCCTAAAGGAATACAAATTGAGTTGATGCCATAATGCTGCATTCAATGTCTTCTAGTAAAAACCCATTTAAATCATGGCAAAGTGACAAAGGCCCTCTGTAGTAAATACATTTTAAAAACAGATTTATTTCTAAAATGGCGCAGACTCTGTGTTTCCACAGTGATACTGTGTCTACTCAATTGGACGCATAAGTCAAGAAATCTGAAGACCCGACCTTGGACTTTGGATGGATATTTTACAGTGTGTTGTGACATTTAACGGTTGTGATATTTTATTAGGCACAACACTGGCATCAAGTTTGTGCCCCATTTACAGTGTCATTGCTGATATCTGCTGTTGTTGTCATTATCAATCAATTCAAATACAGAAGCTGCTGTGAGAACTTCTCCGATTGCGTGTTCTCTATTTGAACAAAAATTGTATGTGCGACTGCCCGACTAACTTTAACTACGAACGTCTCAGCTGAGTAAACCCTCAGCTGTTGCAGAGTATGCACAACCACTACATTTGTGTGTTTTTGACAGCCTGTGATTGGTTGATTACATTGAATATTAGCAGAACATGCTGTTATTCACATTATCGTAAATGATTAATAAAATAACATTTGCAGTTGTATGACAAATTATTTTTAGACTTAAATTTAAATATTTTACTACTACCACTAATTAAAAAAAAACAACAATTGCGATTATTATTATTACAATTAATATTAGAAAGTGCAAAAGTCTTTACTATTGCGCAATTCAATATGCTCACTGGTGATTGCATCATTTCCGACAGCCCATGAAGGCAGCACGGGGCCTGTATCCTCTCTACTTCCTGTAAGGGAAGCTCAGTCAGCTGTCACAATCAGAGAGGCGAGAAGAGTGACCACAGGCGAGGAGAAACACAACAAGAGCTAAAAATGTCTGCCTTTTCCAGCAAGTTTGGTGCTTATACGATGACCCAGCTCAACGAATTTCTGGAGGACGACGAGAAACTCACCAAAATGATACAGGAGATGGATGAGGTATGTTAAGCTCTTTTGTAGTGTTAGCTACTGACTCCCTTTTTCTCGGTCACTGGGGCTTTTTTTTCCTCTCAAGCCTTTGTTATGCTTTCCCAATGCACACTCGGTTCAGTTGCGGAAATGGTTGCTTCGAATCCCGGGTGGGATTTAAACAGAAATATGTGTTATCAACCGAAATTTAACGCCCCGAAACCAAAAACCGGTAACCTTGGAACGGAACAGGGGCGAGCATTGTCTCAAGTTTTACCTCTCGAAACATTCCCAGTTAACGACAGTGTTTCTCCAAAAACCTCTTCGTTTCCAGACAACAAAACGTCGCCTGTGTTCAGTAATATGTTTCAACACGATTGTCTTTAAATAGTTACACGGATACTGAGTCTATCTTGAGAAAAATATGTAATTTAAGCAGTTGGCCTAGCTTCTATTCTCTGTTAGAGAAAGGTCGTCACACCAAAGTCTACTCACAAATGCGTCAATTTAAGGTCGGTACTCGGACACCGAGGAAAACATTATTCAAGACCCTTATCCTTTTCATAAAACGGTCTGTTCATCAGATCAGAAGCGTTAAGTAGTATATTTATAATTATGATTATAACATTCAAAATATGTCTTAATTTGTGCTCCATGAAGCATGTTTGTGACCCAGTTCGCAAAGTAACATTAACTGACACTTGTCCACACAGACCATTTGGCTCATATCTATTTCCTTGATCTTGCCCCAGTAGCATAAGAAGTCAGCAATTCCAAATTAATGTGTACCTGTCTTGCTCTACATTATTAGTGTGTCATGATAAGCAGCTGATAAGCCTCACTTTTTCCATTCACAGGGCGATTACTAGCCATAGTCCATGAAAAGGTTTTACCACAGACAGATATTTGGCATATCGAGAGCTACCAGATTAGCATTTTATGCAGGATTTGTGGTGGTTTTGATTATTTCCCATGCTGCTGCTGCTGCTGCTGCTGCTATTATTGCTGCTCCTTCCTAAAGAATCAGTCCCGGTGTGGGCTTTAATCTGCCCTGATGTCCTCCTGTCCTCCTGATGAGCCCTAGCAGATCCCTGCTGTTGGAACAATTTTCTCACCATTCCTGAGGAAACACTTCACACGTCCCTTTACAGCTTAGACGTGATCAGTAATTACAAACGTTACACATAGGACACAGGAGTTTTTCTTGTCTGTTGTCACGGTGCTGTGGCTTTCTGCTTGTGGTCTAATTTCAGGACGCTCTCCGTCAGAAGGAGGACCCTACTAAAGCATGATAAAAAAGCCTCTGTTCACAAAAACTACAGTATAAAGCAACTTTATAGCTTAAGCACGTTAGATCCCATTTCAGCTTTTAAAGGAAAGAAGAACACGGTGGTATTATTGTCGGCCATTTGGACAAATGCTGTGCTGCCGGGCGGCCTTTTATGTTGTCACTTCTGTTTTTGATCCACACCCTGTCTGATTGTTTCCACAGCGTTGTTCTCCTCGTCCCATAGGTTACACAGAGGGAGGAACTTGTTTGCTGCAATGACACTGCAGTTATTGACTCAAGTTAGTCATAAGATTATGGGCAGAGATGGAAGGGAGTCAGCCAAGACATGCCCGAGCCAAAAGTGGAACTGTCTGTTTTTACAGTTCACCGCCTGGGAACAAAAGCGGTGGGTGTCACGAGGTTGTCCCGAAACCGGAGAGTGCTGAGAAGTTTACAGCTGTAGTATATGGACACGAACCCTCCCCTCAGATCTTTTGCTTTAGGCAGTAATTGTCTCATTTTGCAAAGCATACACCGACTGCAGCTCATGTATCGCCCTTTGAATAATGCAAATAGGGCCGTCGTGAATTTGTTTAGATTCGGTGTATCCTGTTTTTGACATGACTCGACCTCACATCCACCGTACCTGTGTGTCAGAGACTGATACTGTATGTACAGCACAGCAGGCGCCGAGTTACACTGTATATTTAAAACTGCAGAGCTTCATTCTCTCTTTATCCGTTACCTTCAAAGCCATTAACATATGATGGATGACCCAGTTTCCTAATATCACTGCGTAATGCCTCGTCTCATTTCAGCTTTCAAATACACTGTACATTCTGAAGTTCGTTTTAAGATGGCCTTTTATCCTTTTGAGCCCCTCACTAATCCAGGAAGTGGTTTGAGCAAGGCTGTTTACGTCGTTCCCTAATGACATCAACTCGACTAGTACTATATTTCTGATATTGATATTTTATTTATGTTGTTAATTTTTTCCTTCAGACTTCATTATTCTTCTCTTCTCACATGTGTAACAACTCTGCTTCTGCAAAAAACAGTTTTTGCTATGGCTGTGGCTGGGCTTATACAAAAGGAAGTCAGGGAGGAAACATAACCGCTATCGAGCATAAGATTCACTGATGCGAGACGTGTTGATCAAGGTGTTTGCGAGTGGCTCGTTGCAGCGACCTGTTACTAATTGTGGTTCCTTACACCATCTCTCCAAAATCAAGGTTTGTGGTGCATCAAGGCAAGCTCTGAACCTACGTTGCCTGTCATTATATCATAACTTATGGTAGAACATTTCCCATAGCAAACATGTTGAATTATGTGTTCAGTTTGACAAAACGAGCCTGCAGTTATACGTGCTATTTAAAGGTCTGCTTCTTCAGCGGAGCCGCGATGAAAGAGTGAATTGGCGCTTACAGAAATGAGGCCATTCTCCTCTGGATGTGATGGTGCTAAGTGTAGTGGTAATAGAAACATTTAGCGGCTTGTCCCGCATGAAATGTTGTTTGTCCCATTCAGTCCGACCGCATAACAGCAGTCTCTTTTAGAAGCTATTCCACAATCATGACCAACGCTGTAGTATATATTTAGTTTTCCTGCGTCTTCTCGCCCAGTCGTGGTTGTTCAGCATGTTGGCTGGATGCGTGAAATGAGTCATTTGAGAAGTAGCAGGAGAGTTTTTCTTTATTTAATCCTCCACTCTTTGCACTGTGGCATGATGGTCTTCCCACTTGTTTTTGTTTCAGTTGGCATGTGCTTTAAAGTGGTTCCCCCCGATTTTTTATTTTTTATTCAAGGTTTAGTTTACTCTTGAGGATTTCTTCTCATCCTGTAGATACAGTTCTGGAGAGATGTTCCTGTGTTGGAATGAATGGACCAAACTACTTATGTTAACAATATGTAACATTATAGGCAGTGATGTGCTTGAAAACGTATGAATAGTTGTTTGTCGTTTATCTTTATCCTCTTTTAGGTCATCGTTTGCCAACATACACTAATCAGCCATTACATTATGACAGCTTTTCCCCTGAGTACTGAAGACTACAGAGCACTTTAAACTGGCTTAAACTATGTCTCACACACAGTGAAGAGGTATGTACACGGGGTAAACTGTCTTGCCAGGCCTCTTCTGAGAGCTGACACCCGGATCCTCCCTCCTTGCTTTTTTAGTTCTTGTCCAGGATATCGGTTTCAAGGAGTTAGACAGGAGTTCCCTCTGCGCCCAATCTGTACCCTCCCTATTCTCATATTTAAATACCCAACGTAAGAGCTTTAGAATATTTGGAGGAATACATAAAATAGCCCAGCCCCCCTGCCTCTTTAAGGTCTTCCAAATATACTTTCTCCATCCTCTGATTTGAGTTGTTCCAAATAAATGAGGAAATTGTCCTATCCTGTAATACGAAAGCTGACTTTTGTATAAATGTAGGGATTGTTTGTTAAGAATGAGGGATTTGGATAAAACTGTCATTTTGATTATGTTAATGCAGCCTGTCTGTGAATTTGGTAGCACTGACCATCCTCTGAATTCCTGCTTCGTTTGCTCGAGTAACAGTTTAAAATTATGATCATATATCCATCCCATCAAGCGAGGGACTTTGATACTTAAATACGTAAATGTGTTTTTTTTCTACTTTGTATGAACACTTGGAATAGTCAGTGTCGTTAATTGGAAACAGCAAACTCTGAGTAATTTATTTTATGGGCCAACAGATGGCCAAAAATGATATAAAACTACCACAAACAAAAGCATTGTCAGCATGTACACCGTTTCATGGAAACGGTATTCCCTGATGACAGTGGCCTTTTTCAGCAGGATGACACGCCCTGTCACAAAGAAAATGGCTCGGCAGTGGTTTGAGGAACACAGCAGTGAGTTCAAGATATTCACTTGGCCTCCAAATTTCCCAAGCTCTCAGTCCAATCGAGGATCTGTGGAATAGGGATGAAAAAACATCACAAGAACCATGGAGGCCCCACCTCACAAACTGCAGGGCTTAAATTATCTGCTGCTAACCTATTGGTGCCAGATACCACAGCACACCTTCAGAGGTCTAGTGGAGCACATGCATCAACAGTCAGGGCTGTTTTTGTGGCAAAAGGGGGACCAGCACAATGTTAGACAGGCAGTCATAATGTCATAAGCAGTGGTGTGGTTGAAATTAGTTTTGCATCCTCTTCTAGTTTATTGTTGGCCAGCATGTATCTATGCTGTTTGTGTGTAGCTGTGTAGACCTGCACAATGGTAGACATTTTGATTCGCCAGAACAGGAAGTGCACAGCTGTAAACAGAAAACTGTCCTGTCATTCCGACTTATCGTTCATGTATTATCAGAGGTAGGTTGTCAGATTGAGGACAGTCTGTGCAGAGATTCTTTGGAGATTCATCGGTATTAGAGATGTGCTGAAATGAAAATTCTTGGCCCAAACCGAAAATTAAGGACTGTGGATGTGTGCCGCTGAACGGGCATGTCGCAATAAAAAGCGAAGAAAAAAAAATTGATGAACTTTTGTCTTGCTCTTTGTTTTGATGGTGCAGCAGATAAATGATTAAATGACTAATATCTAAAACATTTTTTTTCCAATCGCACGCGATCTACTTGCACTGCCTTCGCGATCTACCGGTCGTTCTCGATCGACGTATTGGGCACCCCAGCCCTTTTGCCTTGGCACCATCGCTGGGAAACTTCCTTGCTTGGATGTTTGGATTTCAGTTGATATATTAAACCCGACATGGAGAAATGTTTTGCAGATGCACGCCTCTTGAAATTTCACCATTACACGTTTTGCAAATCGCTATCAGTGGGTCTTTATATAATATTTATATAATACTTTCTATAATGAAATCCGTCCACACGGCAGACATGCCCGTGCTGGCTGCCGTTGTTGCTTGCGTCATCACAACATCCTGTGTCGGCCGTGCTGTTTCTGTGATAAAAGTCTTTCGGCCGAAAATTTTCGGTGGCCGAATATTCGGTGCAACCCTAATCGGTATCCTTCATAATTCATCATTACAAGACTGTATGTCTGCCCACTGTACTTAGGGTAGTAAGGCTACACACTACTGCTCCAGGCCTGGTATATACAGTCAATGCTCCCGGCTATTCCACAGACATTGGCACACCTCAGAAATAAACACTTACAGTGAGTGTTACAACTCAGTTTGCAACTAGCTGCTATACTTTTCCATTAACATCTTGTAGCTAAAAAGCACAAAGTGCTATCCAGCCTTTCAGGAACATCTGCAGGGGCCTCTTGTTTGCCTTCGTTAGATGTCGGAGCAGTGAACTTTACAATAATACAGTAATTACCTGTCTACATAAAACACACACAACCACTGAACTGAAGGATAATCAAAATGGTCTGAAATCTGGTTCCTCTGCATGAAGTCTGCATGAGTTCGCACACATGGAAGCAGAAGCCAAGAACTGGCCTTTACAAAACTGGTCTCTATGTGAAAATGGATAACCGATTAGATTTTGGTGTAACTTGCGGTATAAATTGTCTTTATACTGCATTGTATGTTTTAACCTTTTTGTTTTGTAACTTTTGTCATGGCAGGACATGAAGTGTTGTTGTCCCACAGAAAATGTGCAAAATTTGAACCGTTTTATGACACATTTGCGAGCAGGATTTTTCTCTGAGTATGTGAAAAGCTCTGTGGGAGTTGTGTGAAAACAGTTTGGGTGGAATGATTCATATTTTATAACCACTACAGTCACTTCATTATTATTATTTTAATTTCTTAGATGCTGGATTATAGAGTCTACAGGTAACACGGAGGCAAGAAAGCTAACATTAGCGACCATGCCGGCGTTGACAGTCACTGGAAAAATGCAGCAGGCCACTCAGAAGCCTGCCATTCATAAAAAAATTTTACAGATGTGTTTTTGTTTCCTTCTGCAGATGCAAGAGGTCCAGCAGAGCAAGGAAAAGACACTGGTCAACAACCGAACCCTGGCTGAGCAGAACCTCACCCTGCAGCCCAAGCTGGACCACAAGAAAGAGCAACTCACCAAGCGCTACAGCAGCCTTCAGGAGAGCTTTGAGTCCTATCAGCTTCGCAAGTCCTCCCTAGGTACAGCAGCAGCAGTGTGGTCACTGTCGCAAGGCGGAGACATTTTTTATTGATCAGTTTATCTCAGACTCTTGAATTTTTAATGTAACTCATCCTTCATGAAATTTGAACACTTTCTCATCCATGAGGTCATTGAGGACTGATACTTGAATAAATGCACGTCGTAATAGCTTCAAACAGAGCAGGTGCAACACTCACTTGCCAGTTCATTAGACACACTAGTGAAAACAGATGCATTCTAATATAGCAGTCCTGCACTAAATCCCTCTTCATGACTCTTATAATGTTCAGTTTAGGTTCAAACAGCGTAGGAAAGGTGTTAATTCAACTGGATGATCATTTTGGAGCGAGTAGTTTGTGGTGCAGTTAAACTGGATTGAATTAATCACAAAAGTGTTTCTGTTACTTACCCTAGTCCTCTGACTAAACCGATGTTTGTCAAAATAATAATAAAATGATAATAAAATAGTACTACAAACTCCAGTCTCCAAAATGAAACTATATATAGCTTTGTCAGCACATTAGAATATATTCTAGTGAACTGTCTAGTGGCTATATTTACTATATTACCAAGCACAGCCATGTTTTTAAACGTAATTATTATTATAATACACTGTCACTTGTACATAAATAACCATGTATATAAATATTAACTAACTCATCAGTATTTCTGTGCATATAATCGCATAATAATAATAATAATTTGTACATGCATGTGGGTTCAGATCCTTGCTGATCCATGCTTCACTAGTAGGTTAGAATTATTTTATTTCATTTAAGTTAGACTTAGACCACTTTGTGTATGTACAAATCTTGTTATTACATTTAGTCAACTTAGCTCCACACGGGTCAAAACACACAGTGTACTCATACTGACTTTAATGCATTCCTTGTCTTTGTTTATTCCTTCTGCGTGAACACACACTGAATGAACCTGTTTGACCAGTTCTCTCATTATTCCCGTTCGGAAGCCGTAACAGCCCTTTTACAAGAAGCCCTGTTTTCCATGATACTGTTACTGTAATTAAACTCTGTCCAGGTTGAGCAACTTCCTGCAGGATCTTTAAAAGCTTATGCAGCTGCAATATCCTCAATATCCCACTGACACACCTCCACATCACTTCCTAGTGTGTAGCGATGACAGAGTGACGATACTTATGACTGTGTTGACGCAATGGTTGCCAAGCAGCGCTCTCAAAATAGCATGCCAGCAATTCAGCTCTGCTACACTGATAAAAGTTTGACTTTGCCTTCTTCCCTGCGAGGCATGCACACTCTGAAAGAGATTGTCAAACTAATTGTGAGATTTCAGAGTCTGTATTGTTTGTGCTTGGCAAAGTAGTTATGAAGCGTTTAGACATATTTTGCTTGTTGTCATCTCATTTTTGGTGTCAGAGTAGTAATGACAGTCTTTACTATCTCAAGCAGCGTTCAGACCCGGTCTCAGCGCTCAGCATTTCGCCATCAACAAACTGATGCGCGGATTTGTGGCTCTGTGGTCTTGTTTGTTGTCGGCAAGTAATGGCTTTTGTCAAATGTAGGTTACCCAGTTACCCCCGCCCCCTGCCTCCCATGCACTAGACGTCCTAGTTGTGGATTTGCTGAAGAGCAGCTGGGGAAGCACAGCAATTCACAGAGAGAAACGTGCCCATTTGACCCAGATGAGGGATACAGTGTACAGTATCTTATTGTGTTGTCATTTGAATACAGTTACACCACTTCTCATCCTTTTTCACCCAGAGACGTGTGGCCTCTACATTAGCCTTTACTGTCCAGCTGGCCAAAACGGCAAGGGCCTCTGAGAACGGCAGCCCCCTGTGCCTCAGTGGCCCATTGTGCTGCCAGGCAAGCTGGTGTATAACAGCGACAGTGGGTGGGAGGGAGTGGTGGATGATGGGACAAGCAGGCAGGGAAGCTGGAAGGGTGGGAGAAAGAGAGAAAGGCGGTGAGGCGGTCCAAAAAACTCCCCCTCCCTCAGATTTGCAGCAATGGTCAACGTGGATTTGTTAACTAAATGGCCATCTCATGATCTCCAGGCCCAGACTGTGTTCTCTGTGCTCTCCACTCAGCCAGAGAATCACAGCTTTGTGTGAAAGGACTGCTGCTGATATGCCTGAGAGCCCGTCTTGTTAAGGGAGAGGGGCTGAGAGAGTAAAGAGATGGGAGCCCACTAATTTAACAGGTTTTTTGGAACCTATGGTGTCAAGATATCTGGCCACTCATTGTTAAGCTTTGCACTCTAAGCGAAGTTGCTACTTCTATGTAAAGTTAATCATTAATCTGCTATATGTCTTGTATGTGTCATTGCTGATCTTGTTCTTATGGACTTTGAAGCTTGTTAATATGTGGTTAAAACATTCAGTTATGTAGCTAGTACTTTAAAGTTTGCCTTAATGCAAACCAGACATTAGGTGTTGGTGCAACTGTTTATAGTTCAGCTATATATATTCACTTTCGGGCCTTACCGTTATTACATTACAGGAAATTGTGTTAGCTCTTTCTTTCCTGGTGTGTGTGACATCGTTGTAAGTAGCCTTGTCAAGGCTACTTAAAAGGTGTGTCTGAATAATGCCTCAACGACATGTCACACTTTCCACTCGTCTTAGAGATCATTCAGCGAATTTTGATCCATACAGATAGAAATGCAAAGGTTTACTAATTTTCCATCTTCACCTACTAATGAACGTAATCTGCTACATCTAGAGGTGATACACTAACACGACACAACTCTATGAAACTGTTCCTGTGGTTTTGAAATACTTACTTGGTGGGCTCATGAGTCTGTGTTGCTGTTGTGTGGGAGGAAACACATGTTCAGATAGCTGGGAAAATACCTTGGGTTGTGCTGCAGGGAACGCTAGACCAGACTTTTTGGAGGGCAGAGGAGAAGGTAGTTTAGCTTTTGTCAGCCAAACACCCTTGTTATTCTTTCCTTCATGTTTCCTTTTGGCTTGTGTACACTTAGTTATCGTCACCTATTTGCCCTTGTCAACCCTTATTTAACTGGGGAACTGGTTTGAAATTCATACATGAGAGCATGGACACACTACAGCTTTCAGATGTGATTTGGCTCACTTTTGTACAGACAGAAGTTAGTCAGGTAGCTGAACTTGACTTTTTGTGTATCTTTACAATCTTTTATGTATTTGAATAGTAAACCTGGTGTGGCTGTACAATTTTGAGTCTGGAAACACCATTTTGATTTCATTATGGGGCGGGTTTTAACTGATACAGTGGGAAAAAAAACCCTCTGCCTGCAATTGGATAGTCTTACAACCAGTCAGAGCACCAGACTCTGTGACGTATGCTGTATGACAAATGCATTAGTCGCTGTTAACGGTTCGTCCTTTAAAGTTTTTTTTGCTGCCGATATTTTTACAAGGCAGGCAGGCTGTGCTGGAGAGATGGTGAACCCTTGGCTCTTCCTCTAGCACCATCCATAGGTTGGCATATATAGTAACTGAAATCTGGTTCATATTCACGTCCTCTTACAGATCTGAAAATGTTCAACATCAATAACGAATGTTTGATGAAATGTTGTTGCTCCAGTTGTGAAGCACTGATTTGCGCCTATGTTGAGTGCATGAATGAATCCATCTATGTCTTTGTTCATTTGGTTGCCATGTCAGAAAGCCCAGAGCAGCATATCAGGTTAGACTGCGGTCTCTCCTGTAATTAGAGATCCACTATATTGTGTCTAGTCTTGGTGGAACATTGGTTGGTTTACAAAGCTATAGTGGAGATCGGTAACTTGGTGCTGTGTCATTGGACTCATTGTCAGGGTGCCACCGTGTATGCAGTCCCAGCTCCGGCTGGTGTTGACTTTCAGCCTCTCCTGGGAACACAAACAAAACTGTGTTCCTCCTTAGAGACACCGAGGCAGTTTCAGTTGACTCAGTTGGGCTTTGCAAATTCACAGCAAACAGAGAGGCGTTATGGCCGCTTGGCTGCGTGAGTCTCAGGACAATGAGTGGCAGGTTTCTCATGTCCTGCTTTGGCTTTGTGTAACACTCTCATTATTATATATAACACATTTATTTTTTTTAAGGTTAATTCTGACGTGGGTCACACTTTATCCAGGATGCATCTGTGTTGTGGTTTACAGACAAGAGGCAGTTTGTCACAGTAAAAGTTGTAACACTAACGCCATGGTTTGTGTGAATGAGCTTTATTACAGTTATGTCTTTAAAAACTAAATGTTTGTATATCTCTAGGAACAAGCTTTGAAATGTAAGTTATACCAGGAAATGAAAAGAGACTTATGGTCAGTTTCAAGTTGTGAAGCTGTTTAATGTGTAACATTGCATGTTATGTGTATTTATTAACTTTGTCTACATACTAAATACTTAGCACACAGTTCTAGATATGCTGCCAGTCCTGCTGTCAAACATGGATAATAGGCAGGTTAGACTTCTGCGTTAAGTTGACGCAGAAGCTACAGCAATAACGCAGACCCTAATGCCGTGCTTTCCTAAGTTTCAGTCACCATTGTTGAAAGTGAAGCAGGAAGTAGAAACAAAACTTAACCCAACCGGCAAAAAAGACACAGCCCCGACTAGCGCTTGGTTGGTGTTTTTACAGCGCGAGCCAAAGTATAAATGGCTCACTCCAACAAACACTGGCTATGTGCGTAAGTTACGGCGTCTATGTCCCTAAAAGAGCCTTACGGTCTGAGTGCTTAAATGCTGAACTATTCTTGTCTTTTCTTCCCAGCCCAAGCAGAATAATAACATTTTTGTTGTTGTCTTGTTATTTAACAGATCACAAGTCAGGAAACACATCCCTGGATACTTTGCTGGCATTGCTCCAGGCGGAGGGAGCCAAAATAGAAGAGGAGACAGAGGTAAGCATTCTGTAGTCCTCTCCATGGATGACTTCATGTACAGTATCCCAAGCCAGTAATTCATATACCTGCTTTTCCAGTTTCCAGTATCCTCTCCTATAGAGGCTTATGTGTGAGACAGGCAATGCAGGGCTTGGGCTGAAGAGTCTGTTTTTCTTTCCTGACTGAAATGACCACAAGTATCCTGTGTCTGCAAATAACCCATGGAACATATGATTGATAGGTACACACATGTCTATGTAAAGATATATATTTATGTAGTAGTGTGTGTGTATATATAATACATACACCTATCATCCATAACATTATGACTGTCATTATGGTCATAATGACTAGTCAAGTGATTTACACTGGTTATCACGACACTGACCAGTGTGCGGGTTGTAACCGGCAGCCAGTGAACATTTTGTCCTCAGAGTTGATGCTACACACACAAAAAAGGCTAGCTGGTGTGGTCCGATCCAGGAGACGAGCTACTGTAGCTAAGCTTACGTTAATGCTCGCTCTGATAAAAACATGGCAGAACACACAACATCACAGTTTGTTTCGTATGTGTCTGTGTAGCTGCAAACCTTTTAGGGTGTTCGTGCATATCCCTATCAACTGCTGAAAGCTCATACAATGATCACTTCAGCATCTGAACATCAGAAGGTAGCCTGTTCTGATATATGACAGATGTTTTCTTTTGCATCACATGGTTGGTTGGGTGCGTGTGCCTTGATTAGATGAGGTGGCACCAGGATTCAAGTAACCACTTATTAACAAGCTTGAAAAACTGGCTTGCACAATAACACTCAGGTTGTCAAAGTCCATAAGAACAATATCAACGATGGCAATGACATATAGCAGAATGTTTAAACATTAATGATTAACTTACATAAGAGTAGCAACCTTGCTTAGACAGACATTTCAATTTAAGAGTGGTTGTAGAGATTTGTGGTATTTCCACAGTATTTTACCACATCTTGCCATCTAGAGGTACACATCATGTCTTTAAATCCAAATTGCTTGCGCATGTCAGCTTTCACGCCTCACGGTGCTGAGGATTTGGAGCTTCCTTCGTGTTTCGGATTTACCTCACATGTTGGCTAATTTCTTTGCATGGTCTTGGGAGACTACTCCCGTAAAACCAGTCTTGTGAGACTGCAGTGGGAGTTTTAACAAGAAGATGCAGGAAATTAAAAAACTATTAAAAATGAATATATGTTTTTAAGCCCAGCCTTACTTTCCCTTAATTCTTTGCTTCGTTTTTTGTAGCCAATAGAGTTGGCCTGTTTTCCACAGGCCAATTCTATTTTTATCTTCCTCTTTCTTAAGTGCTACCATTCTTGTGGTGCTTTAACGTATGGCTGTATAGAATAGATCACATTTATCATTGTTCCTTCAAACGTCTTGTATGTATGTACAGTTCTTACGACCGCATTTAGCCCACATCTTGTCCTGTGCTTGCAGTGATAAATGAGCTCTCAGTCTCTGTCACTTTTATGAGTTCAGCCCCACAAAGGGCAGGCTGTTAAGTTACTTTGACAGTTATGGACATAATAATACTTCTCCAATGCTAAAATGATTCATTGTAAACCGCTTGACTAGATTTGGTCACTTGGCATTCGTCATGATTTTTGACATTATAACGTAAATGAATAAGTGCAGATTCATTTTTAAGATGGTGAATTCAACAGCATTCTCTGAGCGACTGGCTTTGTATCTTTGCGATTCTCCATCGGTGCTATTTCCATCTTTGTGACTCATATTGGCTCTTAACTCTGCGTGGAATCAGTCAGAAAGGACTTCTCTGTTCTCTCTCTAAAGCTGTCCCAATTCTCTTTTCGTCTGTCGTCAGAATATGGCAGATTCTTTCCTGGATGGTGACATGACGCTGGACTCCTTCATTGACGCCTACCAGAACAAGAGAAAGCTGGCCCACTTGAGACGGGTGAAGATCGAGAAGCTGCAGGAGATGGTGATGAACGGCCAGCGGCTTCCCCAGGCATCGGTCCCCATTTCCCGATCTCAGGATGTGTCGGCAGCGGCCTCCCTCCGCACTGAGGCCGGCAGCAGCTCTTCCCCTGTCGCCCAGCCCAGGAGGAAACCACCGCCTCCTCCTTCCCAGCCAGCCCCTGCTCTAAATCCAGCTCCAACCGCTGCCCCACAGCCTCCTGTCTTCTATACACCATCACCGTACCCACCAATTCCTCCCAGAACAGGGCAGCCCTTCCCCAACGTCTCCTCTGGCTACCCCAATCACTACCTCTCTCAGTACCCCCCTGCTTTGCCTCAGAGGCCCCCACCTCGTATGGCCCCGCAGCCTGGCTTCATCATGCAGTAAATAAAAGAAGTTGTCACTCAGAGGATGCGGTATGTGTCGAGGACTTTTCACTACTGGAACTCCTCTGAGAACTTTTTTTTTTGTCCTACGTCGTCTGCCTTCTTGGATTACGACCAATCACGGCACAAGAAGGCAGACCTGCACCGACTGGTCTGGTCACGTTCAGCTGAAGCAGATCTCCATTAACCTCTGTGGATTCGCGTTCACTTCTCACTCCCGCCAACACTCCCACCAAAACAGAAAAAAAAAAGCAAACCGTGACTAGATCGGCCTTGACTCTCACTTAGCCGGAGTCCCTTTAACTGAAGAGGCCGCTGCAGGTTGTGGTGAAACAAGTATCAGTGCGTGGGTCGCTGAGCTGGGACTTGTCATTTATCAGCACTTTCTGTCTCCAGTGCCCTCAGCCACATGTTCCTTAAACTTTTATGGAACACTAAAGTCATAAAAAAGGGTTTGATTGGTTATGTCCATCTGCAGCATACTAATTTATGGTAATGTATATGCAAGCAAGGAGAGACCCTAATTACTGTGCAGTTTTGATCAAAATAACATTTCCCATAAGATATTCAGGCACAAACTGCTTCTATGCTGTGACTTTTTTTTTTATATGAAAATTCACAAGGTACATAGGAATATTTGAATTTCATCTTATGATATAGTACTAATGGATTTATGTTAATAATAGCCAGGATAGACTGATTAACATGTGTAAAGGAAAGGAGGGCTTTGGGTGTTTCTTCTTCAATATGTGGATGGAGGGTCCAGACCTGCCTGGTCCAGGATGGCCAACTTGTCCCTGTCAAGGCAGAAGGGAGTTGAAGGAGAGGATTAGCAGCTGAACTGTTGTAACAGATGAGTAGGCCTGTGGAGCCTCTCTCAAAATGAAGGATATATGTATAGCCATACAGTACACTTCAGACGTGTTTCGTTTTCTGTGGGCTCCTGTTCTGATCCAACACTCCTGTGTGTCCATTGTTTTTAACACCCTCTGCTGGGATTGGATATTATGCCAACAGTTCCTTGGATCTCATACATTCTGTATAGTTCCGTTCAGTTTTCTGTCACACTGAGCACCAAAGACTTCCCACACCAGTCTGCGTTTTTTTTTTGTTTTGTTTTTTTAAATGTATGTGAAACATTTATTAGGGTTATCTACCTTTGTTCCCAACATATCTGTCTGTGATATTGAGCTGAAACACTATTTTAACATGAGACTGCATATAAAAGAAGGATGTAGCCACAGTGATGCTACATATTGGTGAGTTACTGTTTTGAAGCCTGGAGTTTGGCATTTGGCCGTCGCCATCATGGTTTTCGTGGGGACCAGAAGTGATCATATTTGAACATGAGGGAGGACCTGGAAAGGAGTGAGGGTGTACATGACTGAGGACCAGGATGGCTTGTTAATCACTGATGTCAGTCACCAGACATGTCAGTCAAATCAGGCATGTTCCCAAATGTACCTCTCTGTGTAGTATTTAGAAATAGATGACCAAGACACTGATCACAAGCATTGAGCTTACCTAATGCCATCAAAATAACTCAAGGGAACAATGTATTGACTTAATATTTTATGAGAGAATGATGTTTTTGAATTTGAAGTTTATTTGAGCTACAGCTTTTTTAGAGCCAAGATGGCGTCCATCACGCTGACCTCACTTTTCAGACCTGGTGGCCACGTCCGTCTTTTATATACAGTCTATGTTTTGGAAACATGCAGGCCAGAAGACCTCAAGGAAATTGCAAGGTCAACCTGGCTTTTTCTGGTGCGATTTAAAACTTTACCTTTTTCCTTGCGTCTGCTGTCGATGTGCACTGTTGAAGAGCCACGAGTGCCTACACTTGAAGTGACGTTGATCACGTCCTGCTGACTACTCCATGTTTTTCTACGCTCAGCTGTAGATGTTAGAGCCCCCACTCCAACTCTGGAGATAAAAAAAAAAAAAATGACCTAGCATTTGGTTGCATCTGTCTGTCAGCCTGACAGAAAGCCAATACTTACCATGTGCCAGAGAGACGAGGGAGACACCCCCGGGCTGTATGTCTAGTGGTGCTTGTACTTCTCTTTCATTGCCTGGGGTGAATTCACACATTTTTGCATGTGATGTTGTTGCTCTTTTTTAAAATCAGAAAATTAACAGGGCTCTGAAATGGTTGGTGTCATATCTCTGTGATACTTCACCTCAAGGTGAAGAAATGAACAAAACATCCATGTCAGCTGGCAAAGCTCCAGAAAAAAACAACAGAAGCTAAGGCATCAAGCTTTTGATGAACCAGCATTTCTAACAATTAATAGTGGATAACTCTTTGTGCATGGCCTTTGCTCTTTGTGTTCAGTCGGCGATTCCTCTTTACTACTTTTTTTTTTTTTGTTTGTTTTTTTGTTTTTTAGCTATTGAGCTGCTTATTATATTTGAACTGATCCTCTGCATCCATGGTTTTATATGTGGTTGGTGATATTTTCAGTGTAATGTTGTAGGTATTTACTTATAATGAATGTTTAAGTGGAATTTAATGCTATTTTCAATTTCAATAAATCTCAGTTTTTTTTGTATCCATTTTCATCCGGGGACTTTGTTATGATACACACCAGTCGTCTTATGCTTCTTACGTCTGTTCACTTTCTGCATTGAGCTATGTATTTTTTGAAAATGAAACAAGACTGCCCTCTAGTGCTACATGCTTTTAATGAATGCCATTTTTTTCTAGTGCATGAAGGTGGGGGAATAGATTTTATGTCAGTCACTTTATGATACTGGTTTTCTGTCATAATATGATTTACACATATGTACCAGTTCATTAGATACACTAGTGAAAACAAATGCATTCTAATATAACAGTCTCACACTAAATCCCCCTTTATGACTGTTCAATTTAAGTTGAAATGGCATCAGAAAGGATGTTATTCAAACTGATCATTTTGGAGGATGTAGTTTGTGTTGCTGTTAATCCGGATTGAATTAAACACAAAAGTGTATGTAGCTTAATCCACTGACTAAAATAGAGTTGTTAAAATAACATAAATGTGCTGGTTCAACAAAATACAATTCAATTGCACTGCAAACCACAGCCTCCAAGATGAAAACACAAAAGTTCAATCAATGGCTCTCTCAGATATTTTATAGCATTGCTGATCATAACCTCCCTGAAGCTAAGATTTAGTGCAGGACTTAATGCATTTGTTTTCATTTATGTACCTAATGGTACAACATTACAAACTGAAAATAGTGCAAAGCATTGAAGTATCTGATTAATTCTGTGTCTTTGCTGACACAGATTTAGTTATTCTTTTACAGCTATGATGTAATGTTAAGAGATATATTTTAGATATGATTTACAATATGCCGGTCACTTTATGTTGTCTTCTAAAATATGATTTACATCCAGTTACCAGTTCATTAGATACACCAGTGAAAGCTATCATGGAAAGTCTATGTTTTGTATGCATGTGCTATTTAAAAGGTGGATGACAACAAATATTAAAGGGTGCGCACCTTCCCCATTACTTTAATAAGCTATTATAAAAAGAAGGGGGAGACCATGCACTGTGTATGTAGAGGACAGCTGCTTCCATGACACACCCAACTCAAATGGGTCTGTTATTTCAAAAGGGCTTGTCGCATATTTTTGTTGTTAGTCAGTCATTTATACAATCAGAGTCATTTACTGTAATTGATTACATTTCACCCTTCTCATTCTAATCTAATCAGTAATTTAAACTCAATTTGTGTTTGCTAATTATTTTCGATCAACTGAGTTGGAGAGAAACACGAGGCATTCAAATACATCTAGGAAAATAGCACAATGACAATAGACAGACAGTTATAGGCAATATTATCTCAACACCTGCTTCTGAAGCGGATATTTTCTCTGTAGCGCTGCGGTAGCAGTCATATTTAGAGGCGCCACGTTTCACTTTCGTGAGTTGTCATATGAGCGCAACAGCAAAACAAACTTCTCGAAGGAAGGTTTGTGTTGTTGAATGCACCCGTAACCCACGTGTTACGTTTCCATAGTCACGTCACATCGGCTCCACCATGTTGTAGGAAATCCGCCGCTGCCCCTCACTCACTGTCAGATTAAGAGTTTAATCCGAGGAGGAGGATACACTGTCAAGACGCTGTCTGCATCTTGGGAGGATTTGCGGTGTATGCATACTGAATAAACGCTATCCGACGCGCTGCTGAACCTCTTTTTTTCCGACAATAAATGACCTGCACGTTGAAGATGAAACGCCTGTCTTCCGTTGCTTTCTTTGCCTCTCCGCCGTCTTGCCAATACGTTAAAATGTTAGCTGGCTAACTAGCTGAAAAAGAGTAACTAAATCGGATTAGCGGATAACGTCAACCTGCTTCTGGGTAATATCCAGGTATTATTTACTTTACTTGACAACACAGTAAAAGGTTCCTTGTTTTTATTTTTATTTTTTTCAATTTTTTTTTTTACGTTTCTATTATTGTGTCAGAATTACTGCTGTGCTTTAAATACTCGCTAGCATTAATGTTGCTGCAAGCTAGCTCCGTTATTAGCTAGTCAAACCGCAAGAGCTGGACCTCCTTCGCTCGCTACTGTTTTGTTAGAAAGAGCCAGCCTAAAAAGTGGTGCCTCTGACCCCTACCGAAAGTCAAGACGGAGGCGACGGCCAGACTTGTGTGCTAGCTTGTCTTCGGGCTAGCTGGGCTGATAAGTGTACTGTTAAGATTTGAACTCCGAAATTAGCCTCCAGACGAAGCGAAGATGTCCGGAAAGGATAAAGACAAACAGGAGAAACAGTCCACAACGGAACGGCTGGTAAAAGGTGAGTCAGTGTTAGAAAATATCAGCACTGGTTTAAATAAATTGACTGGTAGCTAATGCATGGATTGAAAACCACCTGTAGCTTTTGGACAAACTTTCTTTAAACACCCCCCTTACAAAAATGGCATATCAGCAGTGTATGGCAAAATGCTTTATTAGTTACATGTATAGTAATGATATTTTTCTACAGCAGTAATATGGGATGCTCAGATATCAGATATGTGCATGAATCAGGGCATCTTTACTTTTTTTATTGGTGATTTGTAAGAGGTATTATCTCTCATAGTTGTCCACTGGAGTTTGTGTGTAGTAATAAACCATCGCATTGCAGAAATCAAAGCCAAGTAGTCATCCTATTCTGTCTCCTTGATATTTAGGACAAATGTCTAAAGTCATGAGGTCCCTTTTCACTCAGGGGAATACCCAGGGTCTGCTCAGGTTACCAGCAGACCTTCACAATATGGATTCCTTCGCACTGAGGTTGCTGTGGTTCATCGCACAAGCCAGGTCACCATTTGTTGTGTCTCCCTGAGACGGCTTAGGTCAGAGCTGAGCCTGAGGTAGCTCCCCGAGAGAGAGAGAGAGAGAGAACCCAACCCCACCCTTGCTCTTGCAAACCGCCTCCGCCTCCATCAGTGCTACTACTTAATGCCAACGCAGCCCACATCCTTGTCTGTCTGCAAGAGCGCTGGGAGAGTGTCCTGCCAGAGGACTGGAATGCTCAAGTGTGAGCCAGTGGGGAGAGAGTGAGTTAATTGTGGAAAGAATCTCCCCAGTGATGTTCCCAACATGGCCAGCCACACGGTGGAGAGAGAAAGAGAGAGAGCAAGAGAGCGAGAATAGGCAAGATGAGGGAAAGAAATGTAGACAGGAGTAATGGCAGCTTAGCCCAAACTGGCATTTATGCCACTGGTGTTAAAATGTCAAATTTTAGTTGTTGTTATTCAAAACATGCTTTTGGGAGTAAAAGTTGCACATTATCAGTATGAGTTTAGGTTTTCTATGTAACTGGTGTCTGTAAGAGGGCTTAACTGGTGAACTACCTAAGACTAATGCTTCTCTGGTTGTGTAAGTCAGCAGTTAAGCTTATTCACTGCTGAGCGTTGCCTTCCACCTTGTAGCTCTATCATTTCGTCATTAAATCTGATGTTTTGGCCCCAGGCTGCATGTGTGAATAATCCACTGTGGACTAATCAGTGTGTGATGACACATGTCCCTTCTGAAGACTAGACTTGGCTTGACTACAGTTGGTTTTTGAACACATGCTTGCTCGAAGATTCATGCCATGTTGGATACGGTTAGACAGGGTCGTTGCAGAGTGTTAAATCTGACCCTATGTGCCCGGAAACAAAATCAAAAAGAGGCCAGAAACGAATGTATGCTGCTAAACACCCCACGTGATTGACTGATAGCTAGAGATGGTGAATAAACCCTGGGCCTGGCTATTTAGCTTGCGAGGGTAATACATTCACTGATAATTAGAGCAATCTGAAGTGGACTTCACGATTCATCCAGCCACCGTCCGCTCCATTCATCTCTACCCAGCCGCATCTTTGTAATTCAATCCCCCTCTATTGTGTTGATTTTGAAACAATAGCGAACATATTCTAGACGCTGGCTCATATCACTGTCCAAAACATTATCCTCGCTGGGCAGGATGGTAGATAGTCGTGTCTTTGTATCTTGAGTCGTTTGTTGTCATGCCAGACAGTGGGTGTTGATGCAGTGCAGCAGTGGCCCGCTGTGTGTCTGTGGTTTTGAAGAGTTCATCAAACATTAATGCTAATTAGGCCAGGCAGTCTCTAATAAGAAGCCAGTCTCAGGGCGGTGGCAGTTTATTATTGTATTATTAGCTTATTATTTTTAACAAAACATTTTTCTTCACCGTTAAATGTGCTGGAAAAAGGAATGGCTCGCTTTACTTTTGTCTGCACCGCCGTCTTTTTGCTCACCGCACATTGCGGTCTGTTTGAACGGAGTGATGCGGTTTACTGGCAGCCAGATTCATTGGTATCTGTGTTTGAACAGACTGGCCCTGCCTTGATTGAACAGAAAAATCAAGCCAGAATGTATTATAATTGTTATTATTGTTATTGGAGGGCAGAGGGCTCAGTCTTGTTGAGTTGGACGAAGTGTTCAATTCCGTGGCATTGAGACCAGTTACTGTTGTCCATCGTGGGTAATTACTGCCAACCTCCAGGTAAATTTGGTCAGACCGACTATTGCTGAAATGTTTCACGGTCTGGTTATCTCATGTTCACAATGGACCCTATTCTGTGTCTTCATGTTTTTTTTTTTTTTACAGAGCCTGCTTTGTTCGTACAGGAGTCTTCCTTCAGTGTGACAAGGCTTTTAAGTAAACAGCCCCTGAATCTGGAAGCCCTTGCTAATAGAGGCTTTACCTAATCTGTTCTTAAAGCTCGTACCTCAGCTTACAGCTCTCTTCGCGGCCGTGCCTCAAAGGCCTGGGAGCACTTACTGTTTATTTATACCACACTGGTCAACGCATGACAGCTTGTCCTCAGCACAGGCTAGTCAAGTTTGAGCTGTGCTTCAGCTTTTTTTAACTGCAGGTCACTTACTTGTGGTTCTTGCTCGGTGTCAGACAACGCTTACAGTCACTAATTCACAGTCTTTATTCCACAAAAAAAAAAAACCTTGAAACTATAAAACAAAAGTGGATCAGCTTGTAAACTCTAATGGGTTTCTCGGCAACCTGAGTGACAAACGCACCAAGCTTACTCTGGGCTTGGGCGCCGCATTACTGATTAGTAAAGCACCCACACTAACAACTCATTAATGCTTTCTTCATATTGCACTTTGTTTTGCTCAGTGTGGGTGTGACAACGTCCTCAGAATGCCTCTCTCGCTCCCTCTCCTCTCTCTTTCTCTTGTTCATTGCCACTCTCGCCGCTTTATCGCTCAAGTGCGGCTGATCTCCACAAGCTGATATTGGCATTTATGTCGTGTTTGATGTCACAGGGTATCCGGTGCAGTTGGTGCAGTGAGCTGCAGTTGGATTGGGGCGATATGAGAAATACATGATAACGTAATCAGTACAAGTGTTCACTGTGGCAAGTGTGGTCAGGTTTTCTGTGGTTCATGCTCACACTTAAAGCTGTAGAAAGCCAGTTGTTTATAACACTCATATTGTGCTTGCAACTTTTCTATGCAATTACTCCGTGTGGCTTACAGATGGTGTTACACTAGCTTTACACCATATTTAATTGGTGGCATAATTCCTTTGGTGTGTGCCTGGCTTGTTATTAGGCATTCCTACTGTAATCCTTTTACCTCACAGGCCCTGTGAGTGAGAGGGCTTGGATCCCACTATACTACTGTTGTTTTGAACAAGTGCAGATTAGTCTGAAACTATCTGCTCCCAGAGTTTATGAACTGATGATACTGCTGACAGAGCGTTAATCTGCACAGTGGACACATAAGACTAGTAGTTACACAACATTGCATCAACACTTGACAGAACTCACTGTATTGAGGTCCCATAAATTGATTGAATAATGATTTTCTGATTAAATATCACGCATTTATATTAAAAGAAGCAGAAAGGAGTTGTCTTGCTTTAATGTTCATGCAATTTAAAAATAGCAAACCGATCTCTTAACTGCATGGCCACCGTAATGCAGGATATAGTGATATAATTTTTGCCGTTTTACTTGTTGTGCACTTACCTTTGTTTTTATCATGGCCCTCTCGGGTGTCAGCCTCAAATACACTGACCTTTTGTGATGACGTTAAAAGGATTGTGTAGGTGGTGTGGAGCAGCTTACTGAAAGAGGGAGAGTCAAGTGAGGTGTGGGGCTTCTTGCTGTCTGTCTTGTCTCACATGGCATTATCATGTAGGTGTATGCGCCCCTCGTCTTGTGCCAGTAACTTCATCTCGGCTCAGTCAGTGCAAATATCACCTCTCGTGATTGCAGAACATTTCTCCTGCTTCACGGCCCTTTCTGAGGGTGATTTCTCCTTATACATTACTGGACAGCTTTTCTTCACTTCGTCTCTCTCTTGAATATGTTGACCTTTTCAGTTTAAACAAGCCCTCAGAAGAAGCTGATTGGCATGCTAGCAGAACCTCTAAATGGTAACAAGAAGCCCTGGTTTCCAACACAAATATCCAATAAACAGTCAGAGTGGGAATGTCAGAGATATGTTGGAATTCATAGCCCTCTTACTTTCAAAATTCCCATGTTTTGGCAGTTATTGGTGGATCCAAACAGGAAGTATTGTGTTGCCAGGGAGACAGTTACTGTGGTTAGTAGCATTCTCTATTTGCGCTCTGTTTTTAGATTATATCTGTTTAGTTTTTAGCAACAGCTCTCTTGCATCTGCCAGAGCTATAAGAATATCTTCATTGTATGATTTGTAAGTAGATTTGTAATGGATGTTTATCCGTGAGAGATAATGATATCAGTAAAAGTTCATAACATTGAATGTACTGTAGCATGTGGAAAACAAACTCCTGTCTGTTCAGATTTGACTATGTTATCTACAGGAATCAGGTATTAGTGGCATACATCTCACACCGTATTTTTCATTTTGAAAACCTCTCATGTGACCTGTTTATTCTGAGAAATGATTCTGTTTTTTTTTTTTTCAAGCTGTGCCATACCCTCCTCAACATAAACTGAATATAAAAGAGCTTTTTGAAGACGGCAAACCCAATGCTGAGCTACTCCGCAATCACCTCGTCAAGGAGGGCAGGGTGGAAGAGGAAGTCGCTCTCAGGATCATCAGCGATGGGGCTAACATCCTCCGTCAAGAGAAGTGCATGCTGGAAGTGGAGGCACCTATAACAGGTAGGCTGACACCCACTAGATCATATAAAGGCCAGGTCTGGACATGCTATTATACTTGGGTCTACGTTTCAAGGGTAACATAGTGAAGCAGGGAGACTATCCTTCAACTGGGCCTCTAGGGTAGACACCCCCTATAATACTGCCCACCCACCTGTTCAGTATCCTTAACCTAGATACCATATCCCTTCAAGTATTAGCACTGCTTTTCTATAGCTGACCCTGGTCTTTGACATTTGAAACATAAGTTTAGACATACTGTGAGAGATCTCTTGTGCAGGATGCATTAAGAGAGGATCAGCTCCATGAGTTGGATGAAGAATAGATTAGTCATATCAAGACATCATAGAAACTAGTGTAAATAAAGACTAAACACAGAAACCTACTCTGGCATTATTTCATTGCAGTGCTCCTTCTATTTGATTGGCAGCTGTTGTATTTTCATTCTTTTTGAATAATATCTGCTCCTTGTTAGCTGACCTGTGCTTTTCTTCAGTCCAAGACACCAGAATCCAGAGCAGCCAGCTCTCAAGAAGACATGATC
>JASGAT010372819.1:0-12765 GCA_030220025.1 Chelon auratus
AACAAGAGATGTAAAGACAAGACAAAACAAATGTATAAAACAGTTTTGATAAATGTGTAACATAAAAGCATGTATGTGTGTTAAAGCTAGATATATGGTTGAGCATTACTTCTAAATGTGGGTACAGCGTAGCCTCACATGTACCTCACCCAAAACGTGACTACACATTGTGGTGATGCAGACCATAAATGCATTTCCTCTCAGAACAAGCATGGACTATTCCCTCTGATTCCACCTCTTAAACACCATCACACATCTTCACTCTCTTGTGTTCTGCAGTGATTTCAGGAGAAGGGGTGAAGAAGTCCCTGTCTGCTTCTGTGTGTGTTTGCATATTTGCCCTTTTCAACCAGCGCAACCAATCTACTTCACCCTCAGTGGGTGCATCACCGGGGACCTGAGGAAGCGCAGTGTCAGGTGTGAAGTCATTCGGATGAGAGGTCTTCGTGCTGTGGCTATAAATTGTTTTCTGTTACACTTTCTCAACATATTTTCACTGACATCCTCAGCAGGCCTTTGTCATCAGGGGGCAGTGACTGCACGTTCACAACTGCTTTCAATTACGTTGTCGGTGGGCCTTCACAGCTCACCACACTTTCAATCTTTCGCTGGTTGCATGGATGAGTGGTTCCTGAGAAAGCTGCAAGCCACAGTCAGATGTGTTTTGAACGGGCGTTGCGGGTCAATAAGGTAATTAACGTATATGTCCGCATCTGCAGCTTGTTCAGCTGATAAGTGGACAAAAAAAATATTAAGGTGACTTTAAAGATCCTGGAATTTAAGTAGGCATCATCTTCAAGATGCCAAATAATAAATAATAATAAACACTTCTTTCTGCCTTTTTATCATTTCAAAAATACTTTTCTTTCTGTAATCAATGAGATTAGACTTGATTTCAGTAAATAATTGAAAGAGAAATCACTGGTATCACTTCAGTTTAAGTGGACCAAATCAACATTCATCACTCTTAAACAAATAAATTCAGAATGAAGCCTAAAGGCTATGGTTGTTTTCACCACAGGATCACTTTATAGGAGAAATGATCATACCACCTCTGTCAGTGTATAAAAGGGCATGTGACAAGTGACAATCTCAAAGATTTTCATTTACGTAAACATCTGTTATGCCACTATATATTGACAAATTAGTTAGATCAGTGGTGGCTGAGCCTGATGAAGTATTTTCATATTTTCATTATTATGAACTGGGTGTATTTGGCAACATTCCAGGATATAAATGCTGGGGTCCAGATGTTGCTGCTAAAGCCAAATATTTCCTAACCAATATAAAAGCATTTAACTGCTGAAAATTTTTTTTTCATTATGAAGAAATGCTATGTGTTTAGTCGGTGAGCTTAGTATTACTGCTATTGTTCATTAAAAGTATGTCTCAAACGGTCCGTTTTATCATGTTGTTGACAGGGGATCAGTTTGAATATTGCAGACAGAAATGGGACAAGGATCAACAGACAGAGTGAGCTGTCAGATGAATAACTGCAGGCAACAGGATGCATAATATCAACCTCCTGGTTGCTCACACCATAATGGAAGTTATTGCCTTACTCCTTTATTAAAGCAAACAATAATTAGATTTTGCTGCCCTTAGAATTGTATTACCTGTAGTACTACACCACCAGGTGTCTCCAAAACAACCAGAACTGAAATGTTCAAGACTGTCACTTTAAACATGAAGATGTGAGGACCACCATACCTGAAGTCTGTGTGCATTAAAAGATGTAAGCTCCAAAGCCAGTATCTCTTTTGATCTGGAAAATAAAATCATGTGACTCACCAGCTGCTTAACAGAGTTCTGCTGCTCCTGCATTATGTTCATATAAGTCGAGGCCTTCTCCTGCTCTGGCTCGTCACAGTTCAGCAGGCTCAGCGTTGTCTGGAAGAAAAGAAATTACATTTAATAAGCAGAAAACAAACAACGCAGTGAGAAATTACTTATCTCCTGTGGTCTCACTTCGTTTGGTAAATTGGCTACCCTGTTGAACATGAGAGAGTAAGGGGTGAACTTGGTCGTGGGGTTGGTGGAGGTCCTGAACAGTAACAGCACTGGGTCCAGAAAGTCATCCCATTCGCTCTGCTTCTCGGTTACCATCTGCACTATGGCTTCCTTCAGCAAAGGGCTCGTGCAGTCGTGGAGCGGGTTGGTTTGAGGCTGGCCCAGAGGAGAAACCTTCTGCAAGATGCTCCACCTTTCGCACAGCAGCTTTGTCACCTAGAAAACACCCTCATCAGAACTGACATCTTAGTTTTGAATAAATTTGTCCCTGATGTCTCACCTCATCACAGAAGTCTGCATTCTGTGTGCACACTATTGTTTTTGGAGCACCAAACCTGATGAATAAAGAACATTGGTTAGACTAAACACAGTGGCTCATAATTAAGACCAATTAAGAGCATCATGAACATTAATATATACATACAGTGGAGTATTTATACCTGTATATGCATTTAGAGATACACCTTGCAACTGACAGAGCATCTGTCTTCTGCACTGGAAAAGCTTCTGGCCACTTAGTGAAGTAATCAATGACAACAATCACACTTTTGTTGCCTTGCTCTGTCTCTGGGAAAGGCCCTGAAGAAGAGAAGAGAAACATGACAGATGTGTGGAAAAAAAAATTCCTGTAGAAATGATATCATCTGATGAAAAGGACCAAAGCCAATACCTATAATGTCAATCCCAACAATATCCCAAGGAGCGTCCACTTTTATGGGTCGCACAGTCCTTGCCAGGTTTTTACTCCTCTCAGTGTGCTGGCATGTCTCACATACTTTAATCTGAAACGGTCGTCACAAAGGTTATTATTATCACGTCCCACTGACACTAACGCAGCACCAGGCATGTCATAATGTACAGAACGTACCCAGTCCACCACGTCCTTGATGATCCCCAGCCAGTAGTATTTGCTCTGGATCCTGTGGACGGTTTTCTTTTGGCCCAGGTGATGGCCGATGTCGTCGAAGTGACAGTCGAGAAAAATCTGCCTCTTCCTCTCTGCCTCAATCACCACCTCCCTCTTCTCTTCTTTCTTGGGTCCCACATAGTACAGCTTTCCCTCTTTAACACAGACAGGAATGAAATGAACGTGTTTTATTGCAAGCAGAGGACTACTCTGCAGACAAATCCTACCATACTGCATTCAGACTAGGAAAGGGAGAAAACAAAGTTTACCATAACTTTTGACTTCCTGCGAGCAGTTGAAGTCCATTCTTCAATTCGGCATATATACTCTTTACCAAACAAAACTCACTCAATCCTATTCCCATAACCCCTTTCCACCAAACTGAATTAGCAAGCATCCTAGGTTTACAAAAGGTTTTGACATAAGGCTAGCTGTATTGAACTACTTTTAAATAATCTGAACTTTCTACAGGCTCTTTATGTTTCTTTTAAAATGACACTGTGTGCCCGACACCACATAAAGTTTCTTATAAGTCGGTTTACTTTAAATTTGCAGCTTTTGTGACCGGAAGTTGGTGATGCCGACAGATGTCTACAGGAGAAAAGCACTACTATACAGTCTTGTTTTCCACTATTTAATTTACCCACTTACCGTCAATGATAAATTTCTGAGCGTATCTTTTGAGGTTCTTTTTTCGTAAAGGATTCATCGTCTGAGGAAAACATCCTTTAGCCACAAACATGTAAATGTCACCGAGTTTGTTGGAGCTGGACTCAACCACCTCCTCCTCGGCCACCTGCAACGACTCCACGCTTAACATTTCAGACTCTACTACCAGTTATCAAAGCGGACTGTAAACCTAGTTAAACATATTCAGCAGCAGCGCTAGCTACTGCTAACAAAATCATTGACTGCAAGCAATGTACAAGCTATGTACAGCAACATCACAACTGTTTCAGACTGGGCCCGCCTCCTTTTCTTCTTCTACGTTTAGTAGGTCAGTATTCTTTTTTTTTCGGTTAGTGCCCCCTTCTGGGCACAAAATGTACTTTTATTAACAATTAGAATAGAATACAATGTTTTTACTGTAATTGTAGATGTACAACGAAATTAAGGTGACCTGAGGTCCTCCTTACGTGCCTTAGAAGTATTGGAATAAAAATAAATTAAAAAAGTAAAGGAAATGTATATAAAAAAAAAACAATAATAGTACTGCAAACCACAGCATCCAAATGAAGTTTAAGTCATAGCTCTCTGTTATTTCAAACAAATGTTGATTACCATACCCTTCAAGAAACTAATATTTAATCCGGGACTGTTGTATTAGAATACATGTGTGTTTACTAGTGTACCTAATGAACTGGAAAGGGAGTCTACGTTCTCAGTGTAAGTGACAGTAGCTTAGATTAAGGATGTCCCTTTCTAACTATGAGTGGCAGCTGAGCTGTAACTTTCAGTGCGAAACCTGGAGGAGGAGGATTTGCGGCTGCATGAGAACACAGCATCCGGAAGAAATGTAGAAATGTGTTATAGCGGAGGAGCATCGCAGCGAGAAAATGTACATTGATCATTGATCATTAAGGAAGGTTGTGATATTGTTTTCAGATAGAAATTACACCCTTTGGCCAGATGGGGGAGGTATAAGCTAATTTAACAAAAGCTGCTAACTCACTATGACGATTGAAAAGAAGAAAAGAAGAACAGAATATTTTAAGAAAAATTAAATTATTGAATATTAGAAACGTAAGTTTTCTGGGACACGTTCGAGACAAAGAACACAGTTTTCCTGTTGAACAACTTTCTTGGTGCATAAACCAAGTTCCCTCTGTCGTACAGCACAGGGAAACAGATTCTAACAGTAAATACACACTAGCCATCAGAATGTGTTCCCATTGTTTTAAAGTACAGAATTCGACGGGGGAACAGATTCTGACAGTGAAGATACTGGCATTCAACCGTGTTCTATTAAATGCTATCAGTGACAAGGAATGTGGGGAAAAAAGTGAAATTTCTAGATTGTGCAGTCACATCACATTTATGTAGGACCTAAATAAATCTATAATTACCCCTAAATCAAAGTTTAAGAATTATATCTGCAGTGTACTGTAAAATATTTCCACAGATCATCAACAGCAACAACATGATAGATTTGATTATTACAGTCACTTATTCAGTGTGCCATACTGCCAACCATACTCCACATACAAACGTCTTTGACAGTTTTGGGCTTCGTGGTGCTAGCATATAGTCTATGGATAATTTATTCAGTCTATGATGGAGCATGTAATACAATCAAAACATTTCGTAGACGCGCTTTGTTCTGAACCACTTCTGAACGCCGGGGGCGGGGCCAGGGGAGGTCCTGACACAAAACCGGAAGTAACCGTTTGTTTTGGAATATCGTAGTACATATGGCAGTCTCAGTCTGCTGTTATGTTTTTCTTTGTGTTTTAGTCAAGTAAGTCCATTTTCACGGTCAGTAATGTCAAACGAGGGGAACGGGAAGCCTCAGTTTTATATCTGTAGCTGCTTCATGACTGACAATATTTTCCTGGAGGACTATAAACTCCATGTTCGCTTTGTTTCTGAGCAGCAGTTCAGACTGGACTACCAGGCAGTGAGTTGGATGTCAGTTAGATATTAAAAGCACAGAGCACATATTCGGCGTTTGTAAACTGACCAGCGTGTGTTGTTTGTATATTATTGCTACGCAGCTGCTAAAGAGGCTTGGTTGTGCCACGGAGCAACAGTATGAAGATGTGCTCAACAAGGTAAGAAAGTGTTTTAAACAGGACATACTCAGGTACAAAGTGTGGTATTTGCATTGGTAAATTGTTGTCTTGAACCCACCACATGTTCCAGTTCAATTTCCCTAACCTGCAAAAACATAACAAATCAGTCAAAGATATAGGAACATTAGGGAAGAGATCAAACCAACACTTTGGTTCAACATAACAATGCCTGAACTCCCAGAGAAGACAACAGACACAAAAACTCAATTTACAACATCCTGCAAAGTAAGGAACACTCTACAAGAGGTAGATCGCATCACGGTCCAAGACAAGATTAGACTTTGCCAAAAAAAAAAAAAAAAAATGAATAAAGCCAGAGTAGATATGGAACAGCGTTCTCTGGGCAGATGAAAGAAGAAGAAGATTAATTGTACCATCAGAATGAAAGGAAGTGGAATGGTTCATGATCTGAAACAACCGATGTTATCTCTAAAACACTGGAAGCGGTGTGATGCATGAGCAGGGTTTCAAATGGCTCTGGGACAATGTACTGTTTCCAGATGATGTGACTAAAGACCAAATTCAGTCAAAATGAAGCAATTTTGATTGAAAAGTGTTTCACGGTACAGATGGCAACGAGCCCAAACATACTGTGAAAGCAGGCCAGGAGCCTTTGAAGGTAAAGTAAAAGAATATTCTGAAATGGCGAGGCCATTTACAGGATCTCAACTTGATGGAGCAGCATTTCTATTGCTGAAGACAAAACTGAAGTTTGAAAGAACCACAATCAAGCAACAAATGAACAAAGCTGCAGTAAATGCCTGGAAAAAATGCCTACTCCCAGTGGAGGAAACCTATTTTGGTGGTCTCCATGGATTCCAGACATTACATTTGAGCCCCTCTGTATAAAAATGGTTAGAATTGCTACACATTTCCTCCGACTTGGATGTCAGTACCCCTAAAATAAAATTGTAAATATATTTTGTTAAACAGCTAAAATATTAAGCCTGAGGTATTTAAAAAACACTGTAAAAAACTCAATTTTATAATTATTGTCCTCAAGAGAGCATTGACGGGTTGCTTTAATCGTTATGTATCAAACACATCCATGCCAAAATTCTTATCATTTATGTTAACTGTTACTGTTGGCCAATATGCTATTTAAACTTTCAAATATCAATTTCAGTATAATAATAATAACAACAGTAATATCAGGCCTCAACACACTGTTATGTTTAGCGCTTGAAGACTACTGAACTTTTTCTCTGTTTTGATCCATTTCATTGATCAAACTATTGTAGAATTTATTGAATTGTGATCATGCCATTGCTGACTAATTCCCTACTGGACTGTAACTGAACTGTTTAGATTTCCCTGGAAGTGGACAGACGAAGACGTCTGGATGTGGCATCTGCCGAGAGAGCTGCTGCTATCAAAGACAAGTACCAGCCTCTCCATCCTCAGGTCTACCACCTGCAGGTAGTTACTGCATCAGCCACAGCTGAAAGCGTCATTAATAATGTGTCATTAACACCCTGCTGAGACACGTCTGCTCTCAAACTCCCCCTCAGGAGTCCTACCTTGCGTCGAAGTTCAAGCGCATTGTTGAATACTGTCGAAGTGACAACGCCAGTGAAGATGGTCTCTTAGACTTGTTGGAAGAAGAGGCAGGTAATCTGGAAACTCAGTTTTTCAATTTTGAATGAGCAGCTTGCTACGAATACAAAGAAATACCCCCACTTTTGTTCTTTCTAAAGCCAGTTGCCAAAACCTGTGCAAAAGAGTCCGCTAATGTCTTCCTTAAAACACACACTGTTGTGTTTATGCTAATTTAAAATGCAAAATATTCTCATGCATGCACACCTCTGGCCTGGTATGTGTAAAACCTCTAAGAAACAGTCTTAAAAGCCGTGAACAGTGAATATTTTATTTAATACTGTGCCCCAAAAGAGAGGGGGAGAGGCTGTGCTTAGTTTATGAACCCCACATTAGATCTAGACACTGGTGCTGGTGATGAGAAGAAAGGAATGCGTGAAGGAGGGGTGAAGGTGGTGGCGAGTCACAGCATTTGAAAGCTGAAATGATAAATGACAGCAGCAGAGGAGAAAAAGGAAGAGGAAGATAGTCGTTGTGATTGAACTTGAGTGTGAATGACACTGAATCTAAAAATGTGTGTGTGAGTCTATTTGGCTGAGTTATGACACTGACGGAGTCCAGATATTTTTTACTGAGGCAGCTGGGTGCTAATGCTGTGTTCACACTACTGCTAAAGTGCAAGTGTGATTGTCAGTGGAATTCAAGGATATGAAGCTATGAATTGACGTCCACCCTGAAGGATGAGCTACAAATCAAAGCTGAGCTGGCTTTAAGGTACTTACAGCGCTATTGCGGTGAAGCATCAACCAATTATGTGTGTTTGCCAAGATCATTTTAAAGATAAGGACGACATAAGTACATCGCCTATCAGTCAATATTTCAGCAGCGAGTTGGCTACAGTGTTGGGGGCCACTCTTGGCCTATGATAATTTTGTGGCTTGTACCTTGAACACAGCATAAAGAATACAAGTAACTTATGTTTAATACAGCCTCTTGGCCTCATGTGACGTCTCTACTTCCTCTGTAGTGTATTGAAGTTAATCTTTTGGACTTCATAAGAAACGCCTAAGGACAGAGACTAGAAAGGGCGATGAAGGAATATTGGTGCTAAAATGATCAGCTTGACGTAATCAGACCTTATTCTTTATATGAGTAGGATTCCAGTAACATGCCACTTGGATTTTTGTTTATGTTGTGTTTTCCAACTGATACAGAGAATACTGAATAGTCTTGCACCCAATTACACAGTTCCTACAACCAATCAGAGCCATTTTGTTGTGAACAAACTCCAAGACACTCAGAAGTATGACTAAGTCGCTGTTATTCTCCTGTCCATCACGACGTAAAGCCCTCCCAAACAATTGTGGGGGTATTGTCAGTTCACAACAGGGTGACCCCAGATTGACTTTACACTACAAAAAGTTGTGGGAGGGGTAAGGGCAAGCTTCCAGGCCCAAATTGCTCCCCGGCCACTGCTCCGACTGTTCACTACTGTGAACGACTGGATGGATCAAAATGCAGAGAGATAATTTCCCCTTGTGGGATCAATGCAGTATCACAAAAAAAAAAGAATCTACAAGGTTTGTCTTAAATATATGAACACCAGAACTGTCAGTACTGTGATGTTGTAATCCTTCATTTATTCTCCTTCCTCTTTTGAAGCTCCAAGGGTTTATCGCTTCCCCGTATTTGAGCAAAGCTTCTGTGAGGAGCTGGTGGAGGAGCTGGAGCATTTTGAGCAGTCCTCTGCCCCCAAAGGAAGGCCCAACACCATGAACCACTACGGGGTAATGGATCCATCTCTACTAGCTGGAACCTCCTGAATCACCATTTAATGACTGCTCAGTCTTACATTTTTCATCTTTATCGTGTCATGACCTTGCAAGGATTGACTTACTGTGGTCATGCTGCTCTTGTAATATGGTGGAAGATGAAATTTGAGAGGGGTTTTCCAGGCAGCCACATGCAATTATTTTCTAGGAATGTCTGGATAAGACACGGATCATTTCACTGTAAAAGCAGAGAGTATACTGCATGCTTTTAACCATGAAAGAGCCCCTCAGCCAGACCCTTTAAGAAGGACTGTTTAAAAGTCATGAAGAGCATACATTAAATATGTGCAGTAATGAGAAGGCTGGGCAGTGAACCACAAGGCCTACATCATTTAGAAACTGTTAATGTTATTTATGGCATTCTTCTAATTTTCTCTCTTCCCAGATTCTCCTCAACGAGCTGGGCTTCGACGAGGGCTTCTTCACGCCTCTCCGTGAGCAGTACTTGCGCCCGCTGACCTCTCTCCTGTACCCGGACTGTGGGGGGCGCTGTTTGGACAGCCACAAGGCCTTTGTCGTCAAGTATGACATGCATGAGGACCTGGATTTGAGCTATCACTACGACAACGCAGAGGTCACCCTAAATGTTTCTCTTGGCAAGGACTTCACTGAGGGCAACCTTTATTTTGGTGACATGAGACAGGTGATACCTTACTATAATGCTCTTACTCCTGCCACTGTTCAAAATGACTAAATCAGGTGTGACGGTCGTGTTTTGTCTTACCTCCTTCAGGTGCCGCTGAGTGACACAGAGTGTTCGGAGGTTGAGCACCGGGCCACCGAAGGCCTCCTTCACCGGGGCCAGCACATGCACGGGGCCCTGCCCATCTCCTCCGGCCAGCGCTGGAACCTCATCATCTGGATGAGGGCCTCACAGGAACGCAACAAACTGTGCCCCATGTGCAACAGGAGGCCCTCACTGGTGGAAGGAGAGGGCTTCGCTGACGGGTTCACCAAACAACCCGAAGCACTGCCGAACATTTCGTGTGCGCTGACGTGACGTGTTCAGCTGCTTTTATGACAGTAGGAAAGCATTAAACTGAATTAATGATAATGATGCCTTTTGGTCATATTCCAAATTGGAATGATTAATATTTGGTTCTTGAACTATGAATATAATAATCATTTAGGGTCCCACGTAGGAGCCAGAGACTGCAGTACACCATCTTAGTATTGTCTTTGCACATAAATCCATTTCTAATATTAATATTAATATTAATATTAATATTAATATTAATATTAATATTAAACACATCTGAGGAAAGAAATCACTCGGTCACATTTTGGAATAATGGAAGTTTAATTACACAAATCCTGTCAGTTCTTTTTATGTATGAATTATCACAGTCAATGTCAACTATGTTCCTCGTACAGACAATTTGAGTAAAAACCCAAATGTGAACCTGTCGGCTACATCTTACAAATTTAAAGATGCTTTTCAGAACATTGGGGCCTTTTGGTTGTTTCTTTTTGTTCCTGCTAATGTGCCACTATGTTGAACTGAGGGGGAAACGGGGAGAAGGAGAGCTGGTTCTGTGGGATCAGATGCACTCTATAGCATATTCAAACACACACCAAAACACAAATGTGCAAAAGCTACCATACGACAAAAAGCATGGATTTGTACAGGGGGGCTTTACAACCTCATAACTAATAGTCATGGTTACTAAAACAGTGCTTTCTGCCTTGGGATCAAACTCTGTACACACAAAGCAATAAGCTAGGGCATTGTACATACTTAGTGTAATTACAATGACTGCACATTGTCAATGTATAGCTTATAATGAAGATACATTTTCACAACAATTACCCCATACAGATAAATATTTCTTTTTTGTTAGGATCCTTTACATCATACAAGAAAATAAATAAATTCCTTTTTAATATACAGTTCAGAACAAACCTGGTAAAAAGCAGATGCTTTTAAAACTTCTCCAAACACAGCGACTGCATCAGTCCCATGTCAGTCAGTATGCAGTGAGTTTATGCCAGCTTGTACTGTTTGTGGGTCAGCACTGGCTGCACTCAGTAGTCTGCCCACACCTGGTCGTGCGTTGTTCTGTCAACAAGACATGGTGTCTCAGCTTTATAACGTAGTCTCGCTGCTCATGTCCCGCGGCCGGTGGTGGTCGATGTCTGAGTCGTAGTCCGACTCCATCTCGATCTTGACCTGGGGCACGGGGCAGGCCATCCCTCGGCCCATGGGCATAGCCGGAGACGACGGGCAGGAGATCTTCAAGTGGAGGGTGATGCTGAGGAAGGGCAAGCTCCAGTTACCATACACACCCACAGCCAAAGTCACAGAGGGGCTACAGGTGAGGGCAGAGGACTCTCACCCATGAGGCATCATGACTCCAGCCAAAAACTACAGCAGCTCATGTCGGTGAAGAGCAAGAAAACAACTCTAGTTGTTGTCTGTAGCCACAATGTCTTACAGTTAAGACTAGAGGTGGGGACAGGGAATTAGTTTGTTGTGGCCAACAGGGAATGTAAAGATTATGCCTAATAGACTAATCCTTTCTGAAGCAGTCCCATGTTTACTGCTTTGATTCAACAACAAGTTTTTATAATCTAGAAACTGCAATGGAAGGAAATTCAATCTCAGTATGGTATATTTGGACTTTTTGGACGTTTTAATAGATTAGTCCTTCACATTCTTATACATACTTTTTGATTTATTCATGTGAGCGCGCATGTAAAATGATTTGTTTAACAAATGATTGAATGCAGAACTGTTTGTCAACTTTTAGCAGAGATACATCAATAAAAGACATAAGTCACACTATCAATTCCAAACCATGCCTCTTTCAAAGCAATGCAGACATGATGGGAAAGTTTCAGAATCAGAGTCTCCCACAAAGGACAAATAACACAAAGTTACACAAAGTACTGAAAATGAGCAAAGGCTGCACTTTCAATGCAAAATAATTGCACTGAAACCGCTGTGGCTCCAGGTGAGGGGAGTTCAGAGAGCAGAGAGCTGGGGTCAGACTACATTTCACATGCAGGTGTGACTGATGTGTTAAACAGATTCAGCACATGGAGGAAAAAGAAACAACCAAAACGATGTTTGCTGCATATGGATCATTATGCAGCCGTAGATGAAGTGGTCTACAATACATCATCCGTATGCTCTAGGTACACACCAAAATAAAAGAGACCACACACAGTTTTCTATATTTAAATTCCCTCATGCTTTGTCAAATATTCAGATAATAACCCTAATCACTGGCTTTGAGACACAGAGCATCATCATCCTTCACCTCACAGTCAGTGTCTTCCAGAATGCTTCGGTACTAATAACACACACCACTGAATCATAATCTGCTGCGCTGTGCAAAGGGCAGCGCCGTGCACACACTGTGAGACAGCAAGCGCATGACACAGGAACAGCAGCAGCAGGATTACTCTGTTAATCACATTACAATGATCTGCATTGCCTTAAAGTGCATGGAGAGGAGACTGAGGCCATGTATGACAGCGACGGAGAACTGGACTACGGGGACAGTGTTACATTTAAATAATCTGGGTGCAGGTGTTACCAAATAAAAGTCTATAAATTGCATTTATTCAGAAGGCGAAGGAATTAGAAGGAATGACAGAGAAGTAATGAATATATTCATCTGGAAATACACAACACAGTAGAGCTAACACTCTAGTATAATACAATGTGGTGTAACACTAAGAC
>JASGAT010372824.1:0-13755 GCA_030220025.1 Chelon auratus
TGCAAAAATAAGTGTGATTAAAATGCGTAAAAAATGTTTAACGCGTTATTTTTGTGTAATTAATTAATCTTAATTAACGCGTTAAAGTCCCGGCCCTAATTTTTTTATTTATTGCCATTTCCTGTGTTTAGAATTTATAGGCAGTTCGCAATTATTAACAGTGGCTACCTAACTTAGATGTTATTTAAAGTCACAGTGGTTAAACAGTTTAAAATTTTTTTTAAAATAGGTGCATTTCATTTTAAGATTAAAAAAAAAAATGCTTACATTCAGGTTAAGTTTGGAAGAAACATACATAAAGAACATAGATCAAAGTGAAGAAAACAAAAGAAAGAATCTGTGAAGCTTCAAATCCTGCATTCTTTCAACTGAATTCGTCCGAGGATAATGATCCATTGAGTCTCTCTGGGAGACTGCATGCCAGAGGCTCGAGGAAGCAATTGCTCACCCATCTCCAGCGGAGAAATGTTTGTTTCCAGGCCCTTCCCTCAAATTACTTAAATCAAAACAGAAATTAAGTGCAATTAACATAGTGCTTAAATGCTCCAAACCAACTAATATGAAATCGTTAGGCGTCACCTCAACCACGTCTCCTTTCCTTTCTGCCTCTCTGTCACTGCGTCGCTTTCTTGCCTTCTTCCGTGGACCCTCACTCAGGGTAAACTTCACACTTCATTAATTAATTCATCACCTAAAAGCTGGGTATTGATTTTCAGTAATGGCTTTACAAAACTGTTGGACATCTAGCTGCAGGGATAATTAAAAAGAATGAGTATTTGCAATAAATCATCTTTAAAAGGGTTAAAAGTCTCGTAGGTCATCGGGGAGATGGCTTACACACATCAACAAACAGGCTGTAACGTCCCCCAGTCATTAAGGACACCAAAGGACAGCTTTTATGATTGTTTGTTTTTTGTTTTTTTTTCATCATGTTAAGATCAACCACGGTGAACTTACTGGGTGCTGTGAAACACAATAAAGGAAACTGAATTATCACAGAATAGAAACCGAGAAGTGACGTCTTGTTGAAGGGTACCATACAAGCGCTCATGAAGCAGACACACTTCACATAAATGGATATGGGTAATTAAGCAGTGTTTATGTTGTGACAGACAAAATGATTTGGACTGGACATACTTTACGTACGTTTGTGCCATAGGAATTTACGGAGGTACTCCTGAAAATTCATTGCCCTATAAATAACACCAAATTACATAACTACTGTTAATGAAAAGAATCAAATGAGGGTACAGAGCAGAACTTGATCAAACCGGGGGGCATAATATATGGACACTGGGCTGGAGGGCTGCTTTTCATCCCATCAACTCAGCCCCCACTGTTGCATCCTGGGAGAACATGAGGTAATGTCAGCTTTAGGGCCAAACACCTGAAGCTAGAAGAGCTTGTTAGCTCAGTGGAGACCAAAAGCTGCTGCCCTCAGTGTTTGGGAGACTTTGTGTAAAGACACAGCTTTGCAGGTCACTGAATTAGGCTTACTGCGACAGAAGGTCAACTACGTACTGCAAACAACATTTGCAGACTGCAGCTACATTACTTTGCATAAAGCCCGAAAGGCGTATTACTCAGTTTGTTTATTAACTTTTCTGTTGTTTCGTAATTGTGAATTTGCATACACGCAAAGTTAGAGGAACGTTTTCATTCGAAGTTGACAGAGCCACAGTCAAAATGTAGGAAACCTATAGATTCAGTCAATACCACTGTCATGTTCTTTTCCTTTGATTTTTTTATTATTATTTTTTTTTTTTAATAGAAAATCAATACAGCTGAATACCACAGAGATGTGACATTACTGGTAAAGGATCTCATGTGGTTTTGGAATGATTTGCTGATGACCTTCAAAGTTAGGAAGTAAAATGTTGATGACTGAAACATCTAAGCGTCCGGTCTTGTGGCATCCTTCGGGATATTACAAAAGGGCAGGGATAAATGGTTTAATATAAATAGTTAAAGTCTGCAAGTCATTGAATATAAGCCGGGTGGATGTGTCTCCACTTTGGAGGCAAATGTGACGTCGCTTGAGCAGGAAAGAGCGCGAAAATAAATACCACCCCAAAGGATGACAAAATGAACACGGTGAAAACAGACGTACTGAATGCTCAAGTCCCCTTCACGCTAAAATTGCGGTGGCATGAACCCCAACAAGGTGAATATGTCATTGAGAAGATGTAAATGTATTCAGCCAACACCTTATATCATAGTAATCACAGCCTACCTCCACTGGGGCAAAGCCTGTGATTTAAGACGGGAGACTCTGTTTTATAACTCTCTTTAAATTTCTTGTGTGCGCTCACTCTGCCTCTCCCATTGCCTGTTAGCTCTCCGCTCTCTATCTCGCTTTATCTCCTCTTTCTTTCTCTCTCTTCCTCCCTCACACACGAACACACACACACACTTTCATAGCAGTGGAGGACATAAATCTGGCTAGTGTGCCAGACTGGGCCATGGACACCATAATTACAGAACATCAAATGAAAGAATTAGTGTCCCTTTTCTCATTACCATGCAAGACTTGCAAGTCCTCTGCAATTTCTCAGCTTACGTCTGCTTTGGACCTACACATGCAATGCATACTCTTTCTTTCTTCCTATAGTGTAAGTGCACGTGCACTGCTTCTACACAGGCTGTATCGACATGGTACACTGATATTGGCTGACACCTACAAGTGTGCACCTGCATGTGCAATCATGTAACTATTCCGTGCTCTTAAGAAATCAATGTACATATTAAGAAATACAATGTGAAATTACATTTATTGGGGTTGAAATCACTCCTGGAATCTGCCGGTTGCAGAAGCATTTACTGTGTAAGGATAGCAATTTAGCAATGGTCCACATCACAAAGGGATGAGAGAAAAATGTACAAACTACACAAAAGGCACCACCAGCTGTGTTACTTGAATAACTCTCCTTGTCACATCCTTCTAAATCATTTGTTCCATCTGAAACGCTCACAGTTGAGATCCTGTACGTATGGAGGATTAGTAAAGATGCCACGACAGACAGGCAATCCATCCAGATGCCCTCAAAGTCTCAAATTCCCCACTCTGCATTGCCCCAATCACAGACTTAGCATGCAGACTCAGCGGACGGTGTGCAATCCTACACCTGTGACAGTAATAAAGGGCTCCCTTCCTGCAGCTTTCCTCTCACCTACCCTTCCTGTCAATTACCGGTCCACAGATAGATGGAAAACTGCACAGCTCAGCAGTCTGAGAGCCACCACCGCTTGAGCATTTTTCTCAAGGTTTTGATTGCAAAATCAAATGAAAAGCTCGAGGTAGTAGCTTTTGAGCATGGTTCCCCATGGGACATAAGGGCATACAAATGGCTGCCTTTAAGTCCTAAGTGAACATAACAAGACCCTGGAGCTAAAAAAAAAGAAAAGGAAAAGAGCTGGGAGAGTTTGACTGGAGCTGAAAAACTGAAAGGAGAGCATTTATTGTATATTGGACAAAGCGTAGTACTAAAAATTGAATTTTGTCGGCACGCTATTTTTCAAATGGAAAGAAACATTTATTTCCGAGAAACGGTGCGAGTGTGTGCGTGTTACGAAAGAAACTGAAGTCACTTCAGAAAGGCTATCTAATTCAAATGAAGGTATAAAAGGAGAAGACAGAGGAGGATAAAGGCTCACTTCAAGTTCATAACTCTTTTTTTCTGGAGAATGAATTAATTTCACTACATGGTAAAAACAAAATCATTTTTATTTTTAAATTAAACAAGCTAATCTAGACTTTTTGACCTTCACTTGTGTGGAACGTGCACAATTATACACATTTAAACTTCTAAATTGAGCACCAGAATCATAAAGCTCCCTTCTGCCGGGGTAAACGTGTGCTGTTCAACAGAATTGTATGTGCAAACTTTCCTGAATGCCACTGCAAATAGCTATGCATTTGTAGCTCATATAAAATGCATTTCTGTTCCAGCATGAGTGTCCAGAACTCAAACTGAGGATTCATTAACATATCAACGACTTGGCTTTTGTTTTTCCCTGTCCCTGTTTGCATTTTATCGGTTGATCCGTGTGTTTAAGCTTGATTGACATTGATTCCGCCGCAGAAAGCAGGCTGGAGCCCTGCCCGTGACACAGTTGCCTCTAAACTGCTTGACAATTACAGTTTTATGAATAGATGTGTGGTTAGCATCTATGAGCGCAGCCTTCTGTTACCACTACCACCACCCATTAAGTTTACTTGTGATTGAAAATCCTTGGGAAGAAGGCCAGGAAATATTCCCTTTTGTCGTAATAGTCCTTGCAGTGGACGCTTATTTACACATGACTGAAATATATCACAAGAAACAGCAGTTGACATACCTTTCTAGCTGAGCCCCTTTATCCAGATGAAGCATTTATAGCTAACATAGGTGTGAAACCGTAAGGATGTTTTTTATGGCATACTATTTGTTGGATTAGACGAGATACCAGGAAATAAAGGCAAAATGTTTGGTTGTACATATTAAATAGTGAATGTCAGAAGTGTAGTCTTTGTTATCTTTGGACAGGGTCAGGCTAGTTAATTTTTGCATATTTCCAAATTCATATGTCTTTCAAGCATGACGGCGACATGTATTACATCGTAAAAGCATTGCTTCCGATTAACCAGTCTTGTTTCCTTCCCAACATTCCCAGTGATCTTGAAAATCTTCTACATCTGCTACACTGTACACACTGTCTAGCTTTAGGCACTGAAGACGGCTTCAACTTTCACCCTCCACATCACAAACCTCATCCATCACATACAACGGGACATCCCATTAACCCATTGATTATTCAAATACAGAATCCCACCTGGCGGATCTTTGCCTTTCATCCCAGACGGGGTCAATGAGCAAGAGCCGGACAGAGATGAACTAAATGTTTGAGTATCGCTTCAGATTTTTCTCACAAAGGGGATGACTGATGACTGTTTTGCTGCCTGACTGCCACCGTGGGTTAAGACAAGGGGCTTTATGATGCATGGACATCCTCCGTTACTAATTAACCTTCATACCACACTAATTAATTAGATTCTAGCAAGGTCAAGCTTTCTAAATGGGACAATTAAGTGCCTTCCTCCTGCAGTATTGCACAATAAAGAGCTTAACAAAGAAACTGGGTAAATGTTTATGCTTAACAGAAAATTGTGCTTTATCTTTAGAACATTCCACTTCTTCGATAGGATATTTGGCATGCACTAACCATGTATTTTTCAGCATAGGATAAGTGATTTCACAAAATGAGAGCAGACATAACCCCTGACCAAAGTTTCTAATGAAGCTAAGCAGCGATTTGTAAAGAATTAAACTAAAAAAGTGTATAAAATCCCACGGGGAGACACAAAAACAAAAGATAAAAGTTTGTTTTTGTTACCACTGAGCAAAAAAACCCCATAAAATACTGTGGTCTGCACCAACATGAAAGTAGAAGGCTGTGCAAAAAAAAAAATAAATAAATTAAAAAAAATCAAATATTCAAATGAAGCAAGGTCATAATGTGGTGATGTGATGAGGGCCCCAGAATGTTTTAACAACACATTAGAGATTTCACTAATGATACTGGTTGCAGCAAAGCAGTAAACATTAACGCACATTTTCATTTTCTTTGAAAGGACAAACAGATCCATTACAAAAAGATGTTGTGAACGAGGAAAAAGTGAGAATTAGGAAATTAAGCCCGCATGAGTGCACCCACACATTTTCACTTGCAGGCGTAATGGACCAGTTGGACGGGACAGCTTGCTTATGTTCAGGAAAAACACGTCAAATACAGAAATTCGAGTACAAACGCACGCTCGTGTACTCACGCATGTCCGCAATCCTTTACATACGCATATGCACAAGCATATGAGTGTACAGTATGTGTGTGTGTGTCACATTTGCATGGACAGCACAAACATGTCAACACACAGACAGAGGGGTAGGTATCATTTAAAAGACTATTCCCCCCGTACACTTGAGCCCCTATCTGACTAACAGAGTGGAACCTGCCAAATGTGGGCGCCAACTGGTGCCCATCCTCAGGCAATCCCTGCACTTGGACTTGGTACAACAAATTGTATCATTGTGGTTTGTGTGTGAGTGTATTATGGAGAGGCTGCAGGGATAGAGAGACAACATAGGTTTGTGGTAAAATAAGTACACATAGACAAGGCATGGAACCTACCTTTCTCATATGTTTAGACTTGGTGTTTGCTAGTATAAGTTTTGATAAATAACTAATCGTTAATGTAATTCTCAGTCAAAACAAGCACGTACTCAGACAAACAAATATTTAGTTGTTGGTACAATAGCACATTTCAAAAGTACTAAGGTATTTTTTGTATTTCTTTAGCTCAAATGCTTTTCAAGTGACATTTACAATTGCAAAGTTCGTTCATTCATTCATTCATTCATCTTCTGTAACCACTTGCCCTGTGAAGGGTCATGAGGGGGCTGGAGTCTACCCAGCTGTCATCCGACACCCTTGACAGGTCGCCAGTCTATCGCAGCACTTGCAAAGTTCTTATGCAGAATTGTGTGTGCGCTTGTACAGCTATCTTTCTGAGGACCACCTTGAGTTTTTCACCAAGTGAGGACATTTCGGCCTCACTTGGTCCTCACTTCCTTACGAGGCCGTGGCTTAAGACTTGGTTTTAGGATAAAGTTACATTTTGGTTAAGTTTAGGATTAGGCACTTAGTTGAGACAGTTAGGGTTAGGGTAAAGGGATAAGGAATACATTATGTCAATCAATGTCCTCACAAAGGCAGCCATTCAAACACGTGTGTGTTTGTGTTTTATGTTCTTGTTTTTATTGTTTTATTTAGTTGCTGGGGCCAAACTCTTGTGGAATACAAACATGGCTGGGCCATTTTTCTATCCGTCCAACTCTTTGAGGGTAAAAGCCAATTTAGACTTGGTTTTAGGGTAAAAGTTACACTTAGGGGTCAGGGTAACAGTTCGGGTTTATGCATTTAATTGAGATGGTTGGGGTGAGGGACTGGGGAATGCATTATGTCAATGGAAAGTCATTTCAAAGATAGAGACAGTGTTTGCGTGCATGTGTTTAAGAGAGAGAGATCGAGAGTGATCCTTCAGGCTTACGTGTAGCCTAAGCATGTGTGCCATGTGTGTTTATCCCAGACACCTAACTGTGCATTTGACAGAGATTAATAAGGTGCAACCCCCCATCCCGGGACTATCATATGGACCCTATATTTTGCTAAACCCAACATAAATAAAACCACAGGATGCCATTTGCTTGCAGAGACACAATGTTCTTTACCACTACCGCACTGACAGAGAAAGAACAAAAAGATAAAGAAGCACTGATACAGAAAGAACGCAAAACGGACACTGGGGTGACTTTAAGAACCAATGTTTTCCAGATGGTGTTTCAATTTTTATTTATTTCTGGGGAGTGATGTAGTTGGATGACACGGCTGATGAGAATATTTTTGTGAGGCACCATGGGACAAATGAACCACTGTAACGAGAGCAAGGTTAAAGAGCCTATTACACAATCTGCTTAGATCACAGTCCGTACGGCACGCTTGAATGTAATGCCCTTCTCTGTGTCTTTTAAAAGAATTCTCATTTTGGGTAATGGACATGCTGTCTCACCGAGAGTTAGGTGAGAGCAATAAAAATTTCACCCCTGTGTGTTTAGCTGAGAGACTGAGGTAAGACATGTTTAGCCCAGGCTTAGTGTGAAGGCTCTGAGTGCATCTATCAAAGGTTCAGCAACCCCAAAACTGTTTTACTTTCAGCCATGTAAAAGTACAATATTAGACACCACACTGTAGTTTTAGGTTGCATTAGCACATGTGTCAACAGTACACACTTTCAACTGAACTGCAACAACGGTCAAAAAAAGTTGATAGAGGTCAGGTGTTTGACTGAAACTCTAGGGAGAGTTTGAATTTTATTCAGTGGAAATCCAAACTTCCATCAAATGCAAATCTTTCAAATCCCCTGTTGAATCTAGTTATGTTCAACTTTTTGCATTTACAAGGCAGTTGTCTGAAGAAGTGCCAAAATAAGAACAAGATATCTTAAATCATGTTCTTTCTCTCATTTAAAAGTCAGTCTCAGTAGCTGAGTAGCTTTGTGGTGAAATAAACCACTCACAAAACACCTGATACTGAGAGTAGACTACATGTTGGTTCTGATGGGTGTTGATTCTCATTTTTCTGAAACAATATAATCCACACCAAGGACTCAGAGCTGTGGTACTGATAACATGTGTCATGTATTAGTCAATAGAGTCTCTGGATTTGGCAACTGAAGGCATCTAATGATGAGTAGACCCTGAAATAGAATGATAGTAAAGATGTCCCAAACTGATTCAGAGCACTGAGATAAGGATTTTTTGATTGTGTTTATTCCCCTGTGAACCAAACTTCCCAAGTGCTGTTCACTGAAAAGCTTAGGGTTTGGCTGTCTGTTTAAATCCTGTACTGAAGCAGATACTGACACAGTTAGGAGATCACAAAGATACTATACGCTGTAGGAATGGTATACGTTCAAAAGGTACACTGTAGGTTTGGCTCAAAAAAAGGACATCCACAAGTTAACTGGATAGCTGCCTGCATATGTTTACAAATGGACACTTTCTAGGATGTGGGGTGCTTTCATACCTAGGGAGTTGTTCTGAAACAGGGACCATTTATCCCTCAGGTGGGTTTGTTTGTACTGGTGTGAACACAATAGTCACACTCTGTTCTGGAGCGGATGAACTGAGCTGAGCCCAGTTAGAGAGGGTGGTTTCAGCCTGATTGCAATCGCTTCCTGGAGCAGTTCGTTTGCACCGTGAACACACATTAACCGTGGACTGACACAACTACCTTGTAATTATAAGGTGTATGGCAGCACAGTGCTGCTCCTCCAAAGGCGTCTGGTAGCAGCAGTGCACCCTCTCATCTTAAACTAGATAGATAGATATTTTATTCATAAATATGAACATGTTGTTTATTCCTATAAACAACAGAAGACTGGTATATGGACTACATAAAAGCAATAGTACCCACACATTTCCTGAACTCCTCAAATCCAATTTTCCTTTGCAAAACTATGACCAATCACAAAAGTGTCCAAGGACATAGTGTTGAGGGCCCATCAGAACTTCATCTTGATTGCTTTGTCTCGATTGCCCTGTGAACATGAACCGAACAATGAAACAATATTGTATGAATTGCTCCCTGAATCCGAACGAAATTGGGTGTGAAAGCACTCAAAGACACACTTGCACAGATGATCTGAAACTTGAAAACGCTACGCTGGTATTGATGATCTTATGTTCCATATCAATATGCTGTTGACTGGAGAGATCACTAAATGTCAAGTGAAGCTGAATGAAGTTGAATTTAACCTAAAAGACTAAACAGTTAACAAAACAAAAAACAAAACTCAGGGATGCAAGTATATGTCTCCCCACACGGGCACCAAAATACAGCATGTTTGCAAGTGACAACTCCCACATATTTCAGTATTGGAGATTTTTGTATTTACCAGCTACAGCTAAGCTAACGACCTTAAACGAGTCAACGGCACGTCACTATTTAAAATAAAGTATAATTTTATTGCCTCCGGTAAAATTATACTTTTTTGGAGGCATCCAACTTAAAGACTTAATATTATTCTTTATATGCTGTCTGCTGCATGTGATGTTTCTCATTGTTTTCTGCATTATTTTTTGCTAACTGAAGTGGTATTGTCACTAGAAAATATGCATTGTCAACTGACGTGCTGTTATATACATTATATGATTTTCTGTATTACAGCAAATTGCAAATAGAATTTATTTTGCCATTTTGGTACGCAAATACTGTGTAAAATGACCATCTTGGTCAACACTCACATTGCCAGTACAAAACAATTATCTTATAAGACTGCATATTATCGATACTATTTAGGTCATTTTGATCAAATCTTGTATACGTGTATGACCAGCTGAAAACCTGGAGGGAATAAGAGAGAGTATGTGTGGGTGTTAGTAGGAGAGATGAAGGGGTAATTAGAGAACACGCTTGTATTTCATTCATCCACCGGGGAAGTCCAGCAACACAATGGTTAGGCGCACAGAGACAAAATGCCACATCTCCAGGTGTAATTTATTAGGGAGTGATGGTAGATAATATAGATGCCCTGGCTCACATAGGAAACAATGTGTTATCCAGTTACCATTACACACAGCTAGCATTGCAAAGGGACGAGATTAATGATGCACCTGTTTGGTCTATATGGAATACAATGGCTTGCATGTATTAGAACTTATTAAGATGCCAGAGATGGAGAAAATGAAGAGGTGGTTATTGGGAGATTGGACTTAAGAGAAGATAAGAGGACATTGGAGGGGGGAAAAAATAGAAAAACACAAATGTGAAAGGCAGGGAAAAGGCAAGAGAAGAATCCAGCGAGGGGAAGGAACAGATGAAAGACATAAAACGGGAAGAGAGAGAGTGGAGAAAAAAGTGAATAGTTCATTAGACAGTGGAATATACCCAAGTGCTCCCAGAAAGCACACTAAATTAATCAGATACATGTACATTGATGCCACAGTGCAGATAGTATTATCAAAGAGACCATTGTGTTAGGTTTACTATAAATTAATGTCCATTAAAAAAAAGAGCAGCGTCTACAGTGTTGGCAATAAAGAAGCATATAAGCAGGGGACACATTTATCTTCCATAATAACAAGAAAACATTAAAGCATCGGCATTAACGCCGAGACGTGATGAGAAGTTTTCCTTGTTAACTAGTTGCGGCAAATAAATCGTACTCCGGAACAGCTTTCAGTTCAAAATGTGTCACATTTATTAATTTTAGCCACATTTCAGAAGAATTACAATTTTTCCCTGCTATGGAAAAATCTAGATTCAAAATCCATTCTACCAAATGCAGACAGATTGAAGTCCCACTGACTCCACCACGAAAGAAGAAACAGTTTTTCACACTGTTAAGAAATGACTGATAGGCAAGAGTGACAATGTTCCAGCCTCCGTGACAACCTTCTATCATTACAGTATCAAATGACCCCTAGGGCTATATTACAACCACCCAGTGTCACCAATTACTAAACAAAGATAAGTTGTAATATCACAAACGTGCATTTATACTGGTCTGTTGTCAAATGTTAATGTTGCATGGAGGTCATTTGGGTGCACTTTGAGCCTGCGTCGGGGTATTTGATGGACGGACATACAGCAAATTGCACACTGAATGAATGGCGGAAAGGTGCTGAAGCAAGACAAGTGGGGCCATTATTATTAGTCATAAAACAAGAATAAGAAGCTTAGATGTGTCCTTTTGGGCCAAGGCTGCTGCTGCCATATTTCAAGTTGAAGACACAAAATGTGGTTCTTCTGCTAGCGCCAACAATTGGAAAAATAGTGTAGCACAAATAAAGAAATCTCTACACAGATTCTAAAAATGAAGCAGCTATACTCTTTACTTTTAAACCAGACACCGGCAAATGATGCCCATGTCTCAGATTACTTGGTTTTGATATGCACCATCTTCTAATATTTTACAGTGCTACATTCTCAAGAAGTCTCTCATGGCAGTTTGTTTTTATGCAGCTAGTATTTAGACTTGTAACTTACTTTGTTGAAATTTGTGNGCAAGTTTCATAGTCATAACAGGCGCAGAAAATTAGATGCAGAGCCAGAATATGGTGATACGGGAAGCATCTGACAGATTAAATATGTATTTAAGTGGATATGAAAGAACAAACAGCAGGGAATGAAAAACAGAAAAAAAAAAAAAGAAAAAAAATTATATATGAATTAATCTCACCAAAAATCTCACAGCTGCTGCTGGACCTCCCTCAAAACCCTGTTAGCTCTGCTGCTGAAATGAGGTATTGCAACTAAATTATCCCTACTTAAGAATAATTTTGTAACCACAATTTAAAAAAACAAAAATAAAACAACAACAAAAAATGTAATAAATAATATAAACTGGATGGAATTGCAGGCCTTGCCCAAGCATCTCGAAAAGAATCAGTAGATGAATAAACCTGTGCCTCGGCACTGCTTCCTGGCCTCCCTTATGGACCTGAAATGACAAATATACAGTCTGGCTAATCGTAAGAGCAGTGCACTTGCTATTACACACCACACAGCCCCACGGGGAAGGTCGGAGAGAAAAGAATGGATAATTTGCTGATCTGGACATATTCCCTCACTCTCCCTTTTGCTGCGTCCAGTGCTGAGCCTGTGTGTGTGCGTGTGAGCGCAAAGATGGTGAAGTGAGTGTGTGCAGCAGAGGGAAGAAAGAGAAAGAGAATAAATGACCGTAATAAATGAAGATGAACATTCCAGGGCCTCTGCTCTCTTCCTGTGTTTTTCTCAATTTTTCTCTCCCCCACCGCCAAATATGTATCGATTCCCATGCATATTTATAATCTGCACTGAACCAGTGGGTCTCCAGTGTTTTCAGAGGTGATGGGTCTGCTCCGCGGAGCAGAATCAACAATATCGAACACACACAGAATCTCCAATCCCTCCACTAAGCTCTCATGATATAAAGCATTCACTTCCAACTCTTGTTTGTGTGGACATTTGTGTACAAGTGGGTCTGGTGGGACATTGGTTTAGGATATTATTATTATTTCGTGGTCAAGCGTTATTTATTCAGTTTTTTTTTTTCCCCTTTTCAGTTTCAAGCTCTAAATCGAACTTAACATAAATATTTGCACACCATTGTGTTTTGGCGTGAAATGTATTGTGCTGTGCTATTGCATCTTTCAGCCTACATATCCACTTCTATCCGTGAGTGAATGTGATTACATGTCTTCATATTTACTCCGCTATTCAAGCTGAGTTATGGCAGTTTGACGAGGCAGCACCCCCCAGAGACACCACATGTTATTAATTCTCTGCTAATTTTGTGATTAATTGCAATTTTCCACAATTATCTGCAATTTTTCTACCCTACCTCAACACTTATTCCGTTTATTTCTCTTCCCACTGACATTGCAAGCAGCTATGACTTCATCGTTTATACCCTATCAATAGGCTCTTTGAGTTTAGAGCTCTCAACGGGGGACGCACAGGATAAAGACAAGAGACAGGTCTCCTAAGTGGTCCTTCATCTGCCTGCTGTCAGGCTTGACCTTGCTCTGATGGCTTTGTGCATGTGTGTGTCTCACAGTGTGTTTCCTCCATGTATTTTATGTGTCGTGAAAAAGTGTTTGGTTGATGTGTGTATCAGCTTGAAAGCAAGATAGCTTCTCTATGTGCTTATGAACATGAGTATTTGAAACTCTGTTTTTATGTCGTACATTACGTTCCCCTCCTCTCTACTGACTAAAGTTTGGTTTACACACTCTGCAACGATACTAATTCCAATGTACACAGTGTGAAGTAAACTACTTTACAGCTGCTACTTTGCAACCAGATGCCACATGTATAAATAAGTGTAAGAATGTGATCTACATACACGTGCATGCAGATTTATTTATTTAGAGTGAAAAAATGTCCATTCAAACATCTATGAAAACCATGAAGGATCATGCTCCGAGACATGCACCAGACAAAGATGTACTTTGTTGGTGTCCAGTCTTCCGTGGAGTGATTAAATGCTAGGTGGAGCACGAAGCAGTAGCAGTTAGAGGGAAGATTTCCCCTGGTGCCTTGAGTTCTCACTCCATGGCTCAAAGAAGTGACAAGTGATGGAAGCTTACATCAACCAAATACTATATAATAAGAAGAGTACCATAGTAGACATTCCACTACCTATGCACCACCTTTACACAGGAGAGCGGTGAGCCA
>JASGAT010372828.1:0-10441 GCA_030220025.1 Chelon auratus
ATTCCATTCCTATGAGTTTGGTATAATACTACATGCAAAATCATCAGTTTCATTATCTAAACAAGTGCCATTTAGCTAACGTTGGTTCCAATCAAGGCTGTTTTCCAACAAAAGAGTTGCATAACTGACAGAACAGTGATATTATTTAGCATACTTCAGTTAAAAAAAATTGAGGTGGAATGTTAAAATCCCGGAGCGCACGATCCAATCCATGAACAATCCAGAAGAAAATTAGTTCTCCAATGTTTCACAAAGTAAAGTCCATAGTCTGACAGTCACATAACGACTGCCTTTCCGAACCGTAATTGACTCACGTGGTGAGAGCAAACTGGTCTTGCTCTATCGGCTTTTTCACCCAGGCGCCCAGACCGGCTTTGTAGAAGGACCTGAAGAGCATCTTTTTGGCGGAGTGGTACTCCACCGCTGCCTGCTTGGCCTCGTGGTAGCTGCTGGGCCTCGCCGTTTTGATCCGCATGGTGGCGGAGAGCTACGGAACATGGGTGGGAGTTGTTCACGGTTATTTAACGGAGGAGTACACTTGTTTTTGTCATATTAGTCGCATTATGCAGATGTCTTTCTTGACTGGGGAAGACAATTCATTACTTTCCCAGCTCTGTCCACATGTCTTCCTCTAGGTCTTTGCAGTCAGTGTCTCTTTATATAATGAAGGTTGAAGGGAAAGATCTTGGCCTCTCGAGCTTCTGTCTGCTTTTCAGGAAATATATTCAATATACGGAACTTGGGATCTAACTCCTTCGCAATGATCCACAATTTTTGGACAGTCCCAAAATAGATAACTAAAATAGATGCATTACTATATTTTTGAGATAACAAGAGGAGTACTAAAGTACAGCATTTTTACCTTCCAGCCAAACTCCTGGACTGGACTGTTTTCTGGACTTCTGACTTCTACGGGAATTGTTTGGATCACAGGAAGTACTGACTGAGGAAGCCTCATATCAGATTTAACGGTTCGGACAAATACAGCACATGTACCATTATGCTAGTAAATATAATTTATTTGCGAGGCAGATAGGTGACAGCTGAGATTCAATACCTGCAATGACTGACAATGCCTTCCCCTTTTCTTTCTTACCACGCTGCCTTCGCACATACCTCCTCACCAGGAATAAAGTTTGTATTGTTGACTGTGTTTAGTTATAACAAAAGTCCAATGGCTCAGCTGGGTGTTACCTTGCAGTGTAGGCGCATCCAGCGGCTGTAGAGGGCATGTTTGCAGAGCCTGGAGGGTCGACCCAGATCATCTTTCCCCGTGGTGGCATTGATCACCTCCAAGCCCTGGTCTCCCACCGTCCAGTTCACACTAAAGTTGGGCGCTTTTCCCGGCTGACGAGCCTCTGCATTGCTTATTCCTGTGGAACACGGACACATCACATCACGATTGGTTTTGTTTGGATTTTCCACAATTCCATTAAGTTCAAGCACTTATCTCAAGACTCTCTTGGTTCATAAATGATACAACTCAAAAAAGGTCCCATATATCCTATAAAAGCTGTAATCACAGGTTTTATGGGACATCTATGGGATATTTACGGGAAATCAGTAATTTCTTACCACTGAGCAGCGGCCTGTTCAAGTTGAATGGCTGCGGTAAATCCTCAAGCTCAGTAATCCTCTGGTACATGGCTCTGGAGAGGTGGTCAGCGTGGTATAGGCTGCCCAGGATGATGCTGGAGAAGTAGATGGGCTCGGTGAAGTAGCTCATTAGAGAGCCTTGAAGTCCAACAACATTCCACCTGAGGGGTTAAGAGTGAAGGTCTCAGAGGAGTCACCTTTTTATAGAACCAAATGAGAACTAATGAATGGAAGGAGGTTAAATGGGAGGGGTATTATTGTTCCAACCAAAGTTAAGAGAAGTTCTCAGCTGTTAGTGACCTTCTGGTAATTGATCAGAAATCATCCCTGAGAAGGTGACCTGTTTTATTTTGAAAAGGTCCTGGTCCTTATGTCTGTCTTTGTCTTTTTTACTCCCTTGTTAATACATTCACCTGTCTTGCCTTGTCTTTTGTTGGTGTACTCCTCTCCTCATGGTCCAGCTGTTTCTTGTTATCCTATCGGCCCTTGTGCATTTTATATCCCTGCGTTTTCCATTGTCGCGTTGAGTTACTGGCATGCTGTCCTGTTGTTCCTGCCTGAATTCACAGACGCTGTGTGCATTGCTTTTTACTTCCCTTGCATTTGGGTCCTACCTTTTCCTGCCACACTGTCATATGATGTGCAGCCTGTGAAACATCATTAGATCATTTAAAAGACAGTTAAGTATGTACTACAGCTAGATTGATCCAAGTACTTATACTGCACAGCCAATGTTAGTAATAGGCAGGTCACAGTTCAGGTCTGGACCCAAACAACCTCTTATTCCAATACATTTATGAGAATTATACTTAAAACTTTCCATTATAATAAAGCTTACAGTAGGGCTGGCTCGGTTATGCTGCTATAGGCCTAGGCTGTTGGGGTTCTGTCACTCTGTCCAGTTCCCTTAACCCTGTTGATACCACTATTAGGCTATTCCAATATGGCACTGAATACTGTATACTGTACCCTTATACTGCATGTTTATGTATTTCAATGTAAAGACACTGAGGATGTAATATTTGCAGCAGCAAAAACAATACTAGCATATTTATTTTCTCTCACTCTCTCTTATTATGATGACTGTGTAGGTTCCAATTGTCAATCAGTCTCACGTCTGCATGGCCCAACTTGGATGTTTTAGGACAGAGGAGGAAATTTTACAAGAAAAAACCACTGCATGTGACTGCCTGAGCGGGTCGCGTTCATATTAATACAGACCTGGCAATCTTGTCGCTGCAGGACATGGTGAGCAGCCTCTCGCCCTGAAGAACCCCGTCCCACGTCTGAATGGTGTTACTGGAGCGCACAGGGATGGTTCCTTCACCCGACTCAATTTTAGTGCGCAGCTGTCCGCGGGCCTTTCGGTTGGGGTGTCTGTCTCCCTGATCTGACATAGGAACAAATGCAAGGAAAAACACAGAGAGGATAAAACACCAAAATCAAAAAAATCTAAAAAAAAAACATGTTAAAGTTGTATCTTTTATCACAGTCTTTCAGTCTCTTTTCATTTGCTCACCTTCTACCCCAGCTTCATGAGGTGAGAAGATACGGGCGTCTCCGCAAGGGGAAGTGCTGATGTACAAATGGAATTGGACATTGTCCTTCAGCCTGAAGCCTTGTCTGTTGTCATATCTAGTGAAGATGGATTCCTGGTGCACCTCTTCATCGTTACTAAAAATTCAAATACAGACAATGGTTGGTGAGGTTTCTGAGAGAACTGCTAGAGAACTTCAATTACATATTAGAATGGCTAAAAATGGCCTCATTCTGATTTTTAAACCAAAATGGGTTCTAGGAAGCCATCACCTGAGGAAATGCTCCAGCTGGGAGTACAGGAACCTGATGAGAGACCGACGAGCTACGATCTCAGCGTGGCAATCGTTGAGGGCCAAACCCCTGTCGCTCATGTATTCACCGTTAATGCACTTTGTTCCTGTGGACACGCAGATGACCTGAGCCTCCTTCACATTTGTGCCTGGATGGGAAGAAACAAAAGAGGTCTTTAAAAAAGGTCTTTACTCTTGTAAATACCTTTTGATCCAATCATCTGTTGAACAAATGTCATCTACACAATATACTCAAGGTATTCTCACATATTTTTGTTTTTCTACATCTTGTGTTGTAGATATAACTTGATACAATTGGAATATCAAGTTTTCCCCCCAATAGCATGATGCTAGCATGATGCTCACACCACCATGCTTCATCATACACGCCAGATGGTGAGCAGTGCCAGTTGTTAAGCAGAAACAGTGCTTAGGAGCCCTAATCAAAAACAGGAGTAGAAAATATGTTTTAGAACACCTTTTAGTAAATTCCAAAATGAGGCTGTGATATACTTCTACCCAAGAGTATGATTGCTGTCCCTGTCCTCTGTCCATCACTGCATAAGGCCCACCCAAACAATTTGATTGGACAGGCAGATCTTTACAGGAGCATAATCAGTTCCCAACAGAGGGGTTCAAGGCCACCCACAAAAAAAATGTAGGTGGGGATGTTTGTCTGGCTTCCATGTTATTGAATATCTGCTGTGACTGATGATTTTTTTTATATATTGAACTAGTGAAGTGTAAATTAGAGTGCAAGCAATACAAAAATGTGCTTTAATAAAACTCTCAAAATCACTGTATCTTCTGTCTGAAATCACTGACATAGGACAGGAAATATGGCATCTGTTCAGACAGGAGTCAAAGGAGCCGTTGAGGACAATAGAACTTTTGACTGAAAACTCAGACTGTTCCTCTATCTATGCGCATAGCTGCAGCGTTCCATTGTCCAGTCTTTAAACACTGGCACAGCGACATTCACACAACACATTGATTGTCTGCAGCAGAACTGATTAAAAAATACCTGTAGTCATGACAACACCTGCCAAGACTTTCCGTCGAGCATGCGGGGACGAGAAGTTGTCTGTCAGTTCGCTGAACTTGTCAATGACAAGACGGGAGACTGCGTCGGCCAGGACCTGGAGAATTAGGTGTGAAGCAAAAAGTTAGGCTGATATAGAAATATCTAAATTCATACACTGACTATTCAGTTTCATGTATTACGATTCACCGAACAGCAGGAGATAACAATGTTAAAGTAGGATAAAACACTTGTGAAAGCTCTCCTTATCTGGACACAAACTACTATTGGATGTTTCAATTAGGAACATAGCACTGGTGTGAATGACAGGCAAGGATCTGAGCTACTTAAAAGAAACCAAATCCTCCGCTTCACGAAATGAGTCAGACAGAGTGACTTGGAAAAAACTGGTATAATGAATAGCGGACTCTGTACAGCTTTCATAGAGTGATGGTAATTAAGATAGCAGATTTGTTACACGTGTGCAGGGATTACAGGCAGGGATTAGTTTTAGAGGAGTCTTGCATTAGTGGATAGAGATCAGACAAGAAGCTGTTTGCAGCCTACGATCAAAGGCCACTTCCTCCTTCAGCCAGTATTTTCGTCCACAAAATAAAAATAGTAAATCCCAATATCTGATGATATTGCACTGATATGCAAATCTTCTGTTTGATTTTGTGTACAACAATTTACAATAACTTGACAACACGGTAGTTTTTTTATTGAGTGAGATGCACGCTTGTTAATTGATGTGAATCAAGATGAGGTAAGCTGAGGGATGAAAGGGCCTGAAGGGATGAGATGAAAAGCGTTGAAGGGTTAGGAAGGGAGGTGTCAAGGGAATCAGAGGAAAGAGGTGGGATATGGAGACTGGAGATGTGGGACCAAGTCTCTGGAAGCTCTGGCTCTGTACCCCAGAAAAGGGCATGAAGAGAGTCCTTCTAATGTCATGGGTGGAGGTATGAATACATGTATAGCTATGGATGTGGCTCAGATTTGGAATGAGTGGCTGTGGTGGCATTCTGGAGGAATCTCTAACTTGGATGTAGCCTGGGGAAGGTAGTGGAATCATATGTGTGTGGCAGGCCTAACCCAGATGAAGAGTGGGTTTAGAGAGGATGTCTGGATTACTTGAGGGACACCCAACTGGTCATTCAAATATCAGAAGGCCTGGCAGAGGGAGATGCTTCATAGGTGGTTGAGTAAACCATAAATTCGGATGATTGCAGGAACACAAAGAAAACTAAGAGAACATGGCTGCTACGGTTGAATTGGATCCGTTCCCATGGTTTGATGTCATGGGAATAGTATTTTCAGAAAGAATAGTATTTAGTGGCATAGGACAAATCAAAAGAAATACCAAAGTTGCTAATGCGTTTCATTAAGATGTGATGTGACATCAACATACCTTAAGTAAAAATCGTTTGGCTTCTTCAGTGCTTACCTGTGGCAGGTGCAGCTGTAGTCCCTCTCTGGGTATGGGCTGTTGTGATGGTGGCTGGTCCAGCTGCATGTTAAAGAGAGCAGACAAAGCGGCTTGGGCAGCCCTAGCCTTGGCCAGCCTCTTATTCCTCCCGGAACCCTGGAAATTCCGGGCGTCTACCGTCACTGACATGACAAAGCTCTTGGCATGGCTTTCCCCACTCTCTGACACAAAGTCATATTTGAGACCTGGCCGTAACTCGTTGAGGATCATGACAGGATTCTTGCCACTTGTTGAAGAAATGGAAGTAGAGGATGCTGAAGTTAAGGGGGACTGGGCTAGGTTTGGGACAGGGGATGATAGCCAAGGGTACTCAATAACCAATGAGCTGAAGGGGCCGTTACTGTTGGAAGCGAGGTAAATCGGGACATCTATACGGCTGGATGTCTCAAAGGCATTAAACAGCACGTCTGGAAAGTCAGCCTGATCCGAGGTGAAGTCCGTGTGAACGGACAGTGTCCGGCCCATGGCCATGTGTGCTTCAGAGGCGTTAGGGACCTGGATGAAGGAGCGTAGTGCCTTTTCTGCTGCATTCAGCTTTGCTTTCTTCTTGGTTGGACCTGAACCCTCGAAGAACTGCCCGTTGACCTCCACCGTCATAACAAAGACAGGAGCATGGACTGGCCCAGTCTGAGAGAGCAGTTTGTACTGCAGCCCTGGTTTGATCTCATTCAGCTGCATAAGGGCATTCTTGGGCAGAATGGGCCCAGGGAGTTTCTTACGCTTCTTGGGCCTGTACTTGGAATGCGTGTGGCCATTATTGCCCTCCTCCAGGGGACGTTTCCTCGCAACCCCAGCACTCCCATTGGGGCGTCCAGCAGCCTCAGCTGCAACCCTTTCTTTGGAGAAAAGGTTGTCCAAGTTTTGATTTTCCTTAACATCTGTGCTGCGTGAACCTGCAGTGCCCAGAAAGAGTAACTTACAATGCCTTCGTTGAAGGATCTTGTAAATGTAAAATTTAGAGATTTATTTATTTAAATTTATTTATCTCTCTTTGCAACTGAACAAGTGATGTGTGTTCCTTCAATATTTAGCTAATGACATTCCAAGAATATATTATATATAGTTGTATCACTCTATTCTAAACAGCTTAATACTTTTATGACCCATCTAATAAAACACATTCACCTAATCCAGGCACAGGCCAAGGAAAAAGCGCAGATGCAGATTACAATTGAGCAATCTGTCAATATCAACCCATTGGCAATATATCAATTCTCAAGGTATGGCTCTATTAAAAATGTTTTGGGAGCACATATCACCAGGCCCTGTTAACAAAGCCAGTGGAACTTAATGTAAATTTCCATTTATAACATCCTCCATCAAAAGCTTGATAGGTTACTCCTTGCGGTGCTCGGGAAAGAAGGACAATCCTGTAAAAAAAAACGTTTGTAGGGGTGGAGGTGAAAGAGCGAGGTAGAAAAAAAAGGTGTCAACTTTAGCCAAAATATTATTTTTGTGTGTTAATGGAGCCTAAAGGGATATACCACATAAATCACATTCACCTTTAAAACTGAAGTAGTCAAATATTGGCACTTCACTCACGACAGAGAAGGGACCAAACAAGCACCTTGATGTTTTTCTATGGTTTATCATTGTTGAACCAGCTACTGCTGCTGTTACATTGTAATTTTTGACTAGTCAGAACCTATTTCTTTCTTTTCAACTACTGTGACCAAGCAGTTTCCTCGTGTATCAATAAAGTCTATCTAAGTCTGAGCCTAACTGTAAATAAGATTCAGTAATACATTAGAAATTCAGATTTGCTAAAAGATTTCAAATGTGATATAGTGCAACAGAACCCCGACCCTAGATGATTGTCATTTTCATTTTACATTTATGCATTTTAATATAACTGTAAATCCCTTCCTCCCCAATCAAACAGTACAGTGCATTGAGAGAGCAGTCTGATTTCTAGCCACGGCACAGTAGACTACTGTATGCAGAGTAAATAACAGGCATGCAAGTGGGACACAAAACTCAAACCAACAAAAAAACAATAATGGGGATAATACCCTGAGCAACAAGAGGAGAATTGCGATTATAGGCCTGTTGGGGAAGAGAGAAAATATTGTCATTGTTGCTGCGCTGAAAAAAAAAATGAATGCTGCAGTTCAGCAAGCAAACAGAGAAGTGGAAATTGTCTTTATTAAATAGGGAACTATTGGGCAGCTGCAGGGACAGACATGTTTGGCTTTAAGTGTGAGTCACCACCTACCTACCACCTGATAATTGATTCTTTTTCCAATTATGTTGATTTAAGAAAACTAAAATGCCCTTGAAGAACCTTCGGTGCTTCTGTCGTCAGCCTGCAACCAAACCTCACTACCCTATCTAGCATAATCCACATGTTCTCCCAACTGGTAACACTCTGGCTTACACAGAACAGGGACGGGATTACTGGTGTCCGACGCAAATAATGAAGAGTGTTAAAAAGGCTCTATCAGTTGGCGTTGAGGCAAATGAGCGGCGAGCTGACGCAATGCCAAATTGGGTAAACTGGTTCACGTCTTTAAGATTATTTTCAGTCTACCCCACAAACCACACATCCTTCGCTTATGAATAAACTATGAGTTTTGAAAAATGCTGCAAGGTGAATTTTGTTTCCTTTTGTTTGCTTTGCCCTTCATGTTAACCCCACTCAGAGTAATGCTTTATCCATCTTTTCTGTATTAAGGCTTACCCCGGGTCAGATTGACTTAGGCTGAAATAGACCTACATGCTGAATGCAGGGGTGGCTCTCACAAGGGGCTTATGGGAGCTTTTTTTTGGTAGAATTTGTCATCAAAATAGGCTGAAACCTCACAGGTGATATACCCTGACTCTGGGATTAATCTCCAATCCCACCTTCCGAGCAAACCAAAAGAAGTTGCATTTTCAAAGGCATTCAAGGACAATATGGTGATACATGACGGATATGTAAACATTCATGCGGTTCGGTTTACATATAGAATCCACATAAGGTTTATTATAAAATAACCTGTAGAAGAACTGAAAAAAATAACTCACTCATGGTTTCCGCTTCGTCCCGCTCTGTGACGAGCAGCCTCTGTTGGGTTCGAGATGGCCGGGGGACTTGACCTGCAGGAAAAACAGATGGTTGACAAAATTCCGAAAGACTGTGCACTTCTAGTAGGAACTAATCACTTCTGGTAAATTTTGGATTTGATGGAATGGGCTTAAATACTCGGAGTGCCAGTGTGGATTCTACAGACCCCTCAGTCTTGGCCGAACCGACAAAGCGGAAATTATAGCGTTTAAGAAGGTGGATGAGCATGGAAAAAAAGCAGCAGAGTCAAAGTAAAATGGTTAGAATGGATGCATTGTATAAATCTACAAATACAATTAGCTGGTTGCAAGAGTTGATGAATGTGATCATAAAGCATGAATGAAGCAGCAGATGCCAAGCTAATATGTGTGACCAGTACCCTGGCAAGCCTTGGTTGGTGGTTGGTATTCTAATTTTCAAATTAACAGAGTTAATTAACAGAGTCTATGTCTATGCTGTTAACGGCTACATTAACTAACTGCTGTTAACTAACTACTGCTGATATTGCTCCCTTCTTCTTACCCATGCACATTACAATAGCTGTGTTGGGATTGTCCTGATAGGCAATAGGACTAGCATTTTATGAAGCAAGAGTAAAGGCGTAAGTAGCAACTCCTTCATAGACCATTTAACAATACTCAGTTTTAGCCCTCTAGAAGTACAAAAGGCCATACCACAATAAATGAATGTCACAGTACATAGCTCTTATGCGTAATGCATAAAACCAAGTCGTGACTGTGCAGGTCTAAATACAGCCTCAGAAGAATCTCCTAGCTAACGCCGTCGGCTTTTCCTCTTGAAGGAAGTTCCTAATGAGCCTAATTGTGTCATGTTGGGTTTGTTTTCGTCTCTGTTACAGAAACCACCGGTTCACGATGTTTGCTATACTTGTGCAACTATCAATGAAAAAGACTGATTACAACCAATGAAATGGCTAATTAGATTTTCTCTGGAGACAGCACTGAGTAAACCCCCAAGCCTAGGGTGACCAGATCCCAATTCACCAGATGTGGGACAAAGGCTACGTTTGTGTGGGACAATGTGGGACAATGTGGGACAATGTGACATACCAGTGCATCAAGGTACCCTAAAAGAACTAAAAAATAAACATTTCTATTCTGCCCCTTTAACATTACTGGGCTTTGCCATTGGATTGATTCAGTAGCACATAACAGCCTGCAAATAAAAAAAACAATATATATATTTCCCAAGTTCCCAAGTTGAGCAACACGTTTTGTCTCACATTGTCTGTGTCGTTTCACGTCGTATTCACAGTTGAATACGACGGACCACACGACTTAGCACCACACGCTGAGCTTTACCAGACTCGCCTTGCACTGGTTTCACCCAGGGATAGACAGTTTCCCAGTCTTTATTAGCTATAGCTGTATTAACTCTTCTTAGCTGTACAGGTTGCGCTTCCCTCCATGTCTCTCGCTGCATGCCGTTGTGATCTGATTTGC
>JASGAT010372836.1:0-12022 GCA_030220025.1 Chelon auratus
TGGAGCGTTAACTGTGTCGTAACAGCATCTTCTGTTATATTCTGCTCGTTACATCTTCATTCCGACACTGCATATCTTGTTTGCTTAATAATAAAAATTTTAACCACATAAATACTCAGCCTATTGACATTGACTGATACACTGCCCTCTGGTGGACAGAACATATAGAACTTAAGTTTGATACCAATATCAGTCTTACCTAAGACATTTAATGGTCAAAATACAATTAATAAATATTCGAATACATTCGAATTTTAATGTTAATAAACAAACGAACTTCGAATATGATTTTTGGGCACAAAGCCCTAGACCTGATACAGTACCGGGATTCAGGAGGAACTGCTCATGCACTTCTCACCTTCCACTTGAGCCTACAAGAGAGAGCAACAGTACAAATATTAACTTCATATATTACCACAGTGAAGTACATAACAAAGTATCACATTTTAGATGTATAATATTTCCCTCAACTCATTTAAACATAAATGCATCATTAACATGCATCTTAATGCTCCTCAAATAAAATCTACAGGCTGGAAACACATACAGCAATTAATAAAAAGGTGAACTTGATTTAGTCAAAACTCAGTGTGGTCTTTCACTCACACTTTAGTTTTTTCATAGCTTATTAAGATACAGGTAGGGTTGCCAGCTCCCTGAAAAATAAATAAGGGGCACCTCATTGGCATTACTGTATAAATTAATATAAAACAATATAAAGTAGTAGAACATTCCTTTTGTAATAGTGCAATAAGAAAAGTGCAAACATAAAGTGTGAGGAAAAGGTGTCGATTTGTTTTCTTCCGGTATCTTCTTCGCAAGCGACAGTACCCGGACCAATGAGATGAGCGGGATTCCCGCTGTCAGCTCATTGGTCACAGAGAGACGGCCTGGGAACAAGTTTACCGTAAATGTTCATATAAAGCGCCCTGTTATTCATTCATTCCATTGACATTTTACACACTATTTTTGATTCTCACGGTAATACGGGACAAAGTGCGTCCCGTTTCAGGCTAACTGTAAGCCCGGGTAAAGCGAAAATAAACAGGCAAATACAAGCATTTTCTATTATTAACTTGCTGTAACGAGTAGCTTTCTAGTTGCAGAAGACATTAACGATCAGATAACGATCCTTGCGCGCGCAAAGAAAACGTCAAAAACGTTTACTTACCAGATAAGGCCGCTTAATACGAAAAGAAAACACAGGACTATAAAAGTATCTGCCCTGGTTGACTTTCCATGGAAGCAAGGTGCACAGAAGGTAGAAATAACAGGTGCACAAAAGGTATAAATCCCTCTGTCTCATCTCAAATTGTCCGCCATTTTTTGATTCGTTTGTGATCTACGTAATGCACGTTGAGGACGTCAGACGTCACGTCTGAGTGATACTAAAAATAGATTACTTGTCAATCAATGTGAAAAACAAATTCCAATACAATCAAAACATCTGAACTTGCTCAGAAAACGAATAAATGTATTGTTTGGTCCACTAAATACCAGGTTTTAAGTACTAAATAGATAATGTTAATAAGTTGCTAGGACTGTTTGGGTTTACGGACGACTAGCATTCACATTCCTCCTTGTATTTCAGTTAAATACAATAAGTGAAGCAATCTCAGCTCTGTGCATTAAATAAAATAGCCAGTTAAACAAAATATATACAATTCTCAGAACCTTTCACGGAGGCGTGGTTGCTGAATATAGCTATTACTGTTGTGGGGTGTGTCACATAAAGATTTAGGCTTAAGTGGGTTATTGTAAACATGAAAAAATAATTGCACAATAAGTGTAGGTATAAGACAGATGGTATCAAGTAACCACAGGAAGGCTCCTAGTTCTTATTTAACCACTAATTGTCCTGTAATAGCAGGTTGTTTTTGAACAATATGTTTTCTTTAGGGTCATTAAGAATTTTGCAATACACCTTTTGTATCGACCTTTTCTCCGACTGACACACCCAGTCTGTTCTTTAAAGGGCTGGGGTCGAGACTGTAGCAGCACAGGACATCTTTACGCAGTCACGTCTGTTGGACTGCTACTGCCCTTGACTAAACAACTTTATAAAAAATTTGAACGCTACAGTCAACATTATGTTTGGTCTGAAGATCGCATTTTTTCTGCTTCTGGCTACTGGAACAATGACAGCAAAAGGTAAGGAGATATGTTTTTTACCCAGCTGACTCTCTGTAACAATGAGCACACATCAGGGATGGTTGTAGAGGAGCAGTCCAGAGAAAGATGGAAGTATAGTCATTTTCAGTTTATCTTCAACTGATGTAATAAAGCGTGACTTACTAGTGTCTGTGTTATACAGAGTTTGATCTGGGTGAAAAGCTTCATGATGATGGTGAGTTACCTTCCTTTATTGGAAATATTGAAAATGTCGTATCTGGCAAAAAATCTGAAATCAAAAAGGTTAAAGAGCTGCCCAAGTCTATAATCTAGGTATGTCTGTGTATGTTCAAATTTCATTTTGATCCACAGCATATGACACTTGTGGTGTTCCCCAGGGCTCTTTGTTAGGCCCATTATTGCTCAAATTATTTTGTTTGTTTGTTTCTAAAATTTTAACATTTATTTTATTTGCAGATGGTACTCCTTTATTTGTCAGAGGAAAAATAAGAGCTTTTGTATACATCAGAAACCTCAAAAAACGACCAGTGAATTTAAATAAAACTAAACAATTTTTAAAAAAAAACATAACCTTCTCATCTACAATGCACAAGACCAGAAAGACCTTTTTGGTGATCTAGATAAAACCCCGTCTCTGATTATTCACAAATGAAAAAATGCTATGAAGTTGATGTGGCTGTTTGATACGTACATAGGAGTACATAAAACTAAACTACAATGTGTGTTCTTGTTAATGGTAATTTGCGGTCCAACTTTCTGGATTGCTTTTCTTCTAATCATTTTTGAAGTTTTATGACACAGGGAAACAACATTCTATCAGGTTTAGACACAACTTCCCTGTTCGCAGAACATTTGATTTGATTTGATGCCGATTAGGCTGCCCTTTAGATTTGTTGCCAAGAGGCAAAATATAGATCATAACTAATAAAAGGTTATTTCATGCTACGCACAAACAAGAACTTTTACAACAAGAAATTCCGGGAAAAGCTTTAGAAGATTCAAAGCAGCTGTAGTATCTTAAGCAGAGTATATGTGTAATTTTAGCATGGATCTTGCTCTTTGAAGAACAGCATTATTAGACTCTGTTTTAAGATATTATCAGGTCAGGTACTGTTGCAACAGTTTCACAACATCTTGGTGAAGAAGCGTTGACATGTTTGTTATTGGGAAACGACTCTTAGTAGCTAATCCTGCCTAAAGCATTTCATAGAAAATAATGGATGATAATGGATGGATGAGCACTATGGCTGGTGTTTTGTTATGTGAATTAATTAGACTGAGCTCTTGATGATTGACCTTTAATAGACTTTATGTCCTACCCGGACTATGACTGAATATGCGAAACTAGGCTCATAATCAAGAGAAGAACATTAGTGTGTAATACCCATTTCCAACTGAATGACTACATGTTCATTGCAAGGCCTAGAGCGTGTGTTTGAGAAGATTCTCTGGATTTATGTCCAGTTAAGCAGCCTTGCGGTAGTTAAGAGAAGAAATCTATGTAAATGATCCTTGTTGAAAGTCTTGTCGACTTGTGTCTTTCTCGTCTTCCTCTCTAACCTCCTGGACCTTGAGCAGTTTTGACATGAGTGGCATAATGTTTGATGTCTGTACTGATTTGTTCACAATTCTAAGGTGTTTTAACCATTTGCAAGAGTTAATGACACTCATGTTCAGACAGATAAAATATGCCAGCCAAGATCTTCTCCATTTATTTTCAATCTATGTTTTGTTTCTCTTTATTACACTCACAGATGCCTCTCAGGAAATGGCTGTTAATCGACCTAAATGATAGAGCGGTGAGTGTTGAATTCTTTCACCTCATTAGTGGCTTTTGCTTTAATATAAAAACCATTATAAATCCATTCAGTACAGATGATATTTTGGACTTTTTGACTGCACCAAGGATTGTTTGCACTCAAGGATGAGCTGATAAGATTTCAGTGGCCAAAGTTGACTGTGATGTTACGAAACATGTTTTTTTTTTTTTTGCAATAACTCAACTTGTGAATGCGAAATCCCATGAATGTCTTGACAATATTACTTCCTAATTGGCACAAATGTCCCGTTGGACTCAAGAATGAGCTGGTTACTGTGACGTGTCTTTGGCTATACCAAGACCTAACAGTGACAAAAGTCCAATGGGATACAGTGGTGAAATGATGACATTTTATATGCATGACTTCATTTTGACACTGTATACGGTGGTGGAGACATGCAACCGTGAAGTGGTAATTCTAACAACTATGTCTTCTAATGCTTTCATGTCGGTCTCAAACAGGGATGGGCTTGTTTGATGCTCTTCGTGGCAAGGGTGAGTGGCTCCATTAGTCTGATGCTGAAATTTGGCAGCATTTTCACTGAAAGTTCATTGAAGAGGCCTGTGGCAGATTGTGTACAAACACCACATTTTAATATTAGTTATTTGAAAAGTTGGGAAAGCATATTTATATTTGCATTAAGTCTTTATTACACTTATTTACACTATGCATTACTATCTCATAGGCTCCTCCCCAAGAACCGAACCAACTGAATCCACTAGAGGAAGTGAGTCAACAAACTTCATTTAACCTTGACGTGTATTTTTTAACAGTCCTAAATATATTTTAAAATATTCTATATATTTTTTTTTAAAATTATTATTACTCTCCATATTTAGACGGCTTTGGATTTGATCTGGAAGACGCACTTCGTCCAGGTACATTCTGTAACTCATCAAATGGTACCTAGGGTGCAGAGAGGCAATACCATTTACATTAAGATCTGCATCAATTGATAGAGCTTTGCAAAACTGACTACCATTAACTAACTCAAAACAGATTCTACATTTTTTGTGCTAATTTACACCATCCATCACTACAGGATCCTCTTCCGGACCCAAACCGACTGAAACCACCAGAGGAAGTGAGTCCCTGAGCTTCATTTAACCCTAATTTATCTCATTAGCACAATGGCAAGCTTGTAAATATGTGAGATTTATGAATATTTACTTTTTTAAATTCTCGATATTTAGATGGCTTCGGGTTCAATCTGGATGATGCCCTTCGTCCAGGTAAAATCTATCTTCAGTTATATTGGGATGGACCTTTATTTTAAATTCCAGTCCAGTGGTACCTAAGGTGCTGAGAGCTAAATAATTTACAGCAATACTGGTCATAATTAGACCAACATTAAATGATAGGGGCTTGCAGAATTAGCTGTGCACCAAACTGTCATAATGTAAACAACATAATGTTGAGCTGAATGTGACGTTCGCCAACGAACCGTATATACTGAACAGCTCTTAAAACGAAAGGCAAAGACAATACATTTCATATTTCAAATCTTATCCTATCATTTCTCCCAGTTATTCCCTCCCAGACATTAGAGGTTACTTAGATAAGAGACTAATGAGAGTAAATAAGAATAAATGTCTAAATAATATGAGAATCTATAGAGGAAACACTTTTAATTATGACCTGCATTTGCTGCTAAAGAACTATTTATGTATATTTGAATTTCCTTTGGGATCAATAAAAAAGTATCTATCTATCTATCTATCTATCTTGGATTTAGAATCACATCTGTCAATAGCCGACACTGCTTTTTATGATAATAATGTCACACTGACAAATTATTTATTTTTTCCTGCTGATCCATAGATGGCAAACCTACTTCCAAGGCTGCTGGAGAAAGTGAGTACACCTCTCAGTCTACACAGATCAGCCACAACATTAAAACCACTGACAGGAGAAGTAAATAACATTGACCATCTTGTGACAATACAATGTCCTGCTGGGAAACGTTTGGACCTGGCATTCATGTGGATGTTACATGTAGCACCCACCTAGACCAGACCAGGCACCCCCACCCCATAGCAATGACACTCCTTGATGGCAGCAGCCATCCCCAGCAGGATGCAGCCTGACACAGACACACACACAAAAATATTTTAGGAACAACTGAAAAACGTGGAAAACAGCACAAGGTGTTGACCTGGGATTAGTGATCTAGTTTATGAAAACCAGAATTGCCAACACCAACCCCCCATTTTTTTCATGACTACTCTCTAATCTAAGTAACCTCTAATCTCTTCCTCAGCCTGCCAGGAACATGTGGTCCAGAAGCTGAACGCGGTCGTTGAGAATCAGAAGCAGCAGATCCGCCTGCTAGCGCAGCTGATCGGTCAGTTGTCTTCTGCCCGCCTGAGATGAAACTGAAACCTGCGCTACGCCAAAGAATGCATGTTTTCATCACTCCGATTGCATGTCCATTCCAGCGGAGGACGTTTCCAGCCATTCACATCTTATTCTCACTTTTAATAACTGACGTGCTTGTGTTTTTAGATATGGAGGTGAGAGATCAGATGATGACGGCTGCCTGAATTTGAACTTGTTTATCCTATCATTAAACTTGTATGTGTATATCATGAATTTAGTCTCTCTATATGCTTATTAACTGCAAATCTACATGTATGCAATGCACATCTTCATAAGCATACTGTAGGACAGAGCACTAAGAATCTTAATCAACACACAGGTCTGCAGTATGTATTCAGAAAGCGGAGTGACATGGAAACATGATTACAACAGCAGTAAAAGTAGAGAGGATTGTGGGAAAATACAAAATACATACAATAACGTGGCGCCGCACGGTTCTGATGTCAGCTGCACAGACTCTGGCTCCAAACTCACAAGATGACACTGCCCATATCCTCGGAAAACTAGCGTTATTTTGGCCAGTGCAAGGAAGTGGGGATGCGTTGTCCATATTTACATACAGTCTATGCTCTGTAGTGGTAAGTGTATGGGTTAGTTCCACTAACAAGCAAGAAATCATTAAATTGTGTCATTTCCTAACGGACTTTGACTTGGCATGGAATGCAGATGTATTGGGGTGTGGCTAATACCTAATGCTTCACTGTACTTTAGTAAAGAATAAAGTTAGCAGGTTTGTTTTATCTCTATGAATCAACACACAAGGGTTAGTTTAGCAAAAAACTAAGCAACGTATTCTGTCCATTGCAGAGGAGACAATCTACTCAGATGAGTACGCAGATAGAAATGATTTAAACTAAAAAGCAACAAAGACCGAGGTGTTACGCACAAGATGAAGCTTTCTTTGAGGACGGTTTCATAATTTTTTCTCATTACTGGAACTGTAGCACAAGACAGTGAGCTAAATAGATAGACTGCGAAAAGCTTACGTTATGGTTATGTTTATGCCGTGTAATTTAATGGGGTTGCCCTTTAGGGTGTCACGGGTATCAGTAAGGTTCAGTTTATAAAGAATGAGGGCATAGATAGAATCGTTAAAATTAGAAAAGATGTCATGCTAACATATTTCATTTTGCTGATCCTTACCACATCTATAAAACTGAGTCACCCCCTTAAGGGTTTACTGCTTTTATAAATGGAATCATTGTCAATGTATAGTACATCTGATTCGCGATGCAATTCTCTATGGCAGGCTGCATGACACATGAGTCAAGTATTTAAAGGTTGTGGCAAATATTTAAGGCTTTTATTGTTATGTCACCCACCTTAAAGAAGGATTCACAGTAGCAATGTATGTTTAAATAGGATGTACTAAAACACAGGGAATTTATTTAGCGCCAACGTCTGCAAAACCAGTGGAGCAACCGAAGAGAAGCCTCAAACAGATGGTTTGCATCTATTCACTTGTTGCATCCAGGATAACGTAACCCTGCTGGAACTAAGCCCTGTCTAACCCCTCAGAAAACAACGAAACAGCCTCACAGCTTTACAAATCCATGTAAACACATCTTAATAAGAAAGACCAGACCAGACCAGATCATCACCTTGGCAAAAATGACCATGTTGACCAGGACTCTCTCTTAGACATGCCCCCGGCTAATTTCTTTGGATTTGGCATGATCACTTCACTGGGATACAAAGAGGAGGCTTAGAGTTTGGTTGTCAAGACGGAGAACAGTGTTGACTTTGTTTTTCCTGCAGGGTCCCAGGCTGTGGAGCTGTCTCCCTCTGGAGGACAGCCCAATGGATGCTTACGAAAAGCTGTTGGGAATGAGAAATTTTGACCACCTTCCCTAATATTGTGTAGGTCTCCCTTGTGCCTCTAAAACAGTTGTGATCATCAGAGACATGGGCCTTCTGAGGGTGCCCTGTGGTGTCTGGCAACAGAATGTTAGTGGGGGCCTTTGGGTCCTGAAGACACTCATTCATTGTCACCCATAACTACGTACGCCCGTACTCTCTTCCTCACCAACGACTTCTGTCTTACTCAGTCGGCCACGGCATCTCTCTGCCTCTCTGCTTTCACATAAGTTCTGCCCCCGTCCTCACGCGAGCAGAGATGAGCGAGCAAAAGGGAAAAAAACAGCGATGAGCCGGCTCTCACTCGATGGGAATCGGCTCCTCTGCTTCGCTGCCAAGCATCGGCTCCTAGAGCCAGCTCTTTTGCGCATGACACATCACTAGTAACAGGACATCAAGCAAGGTTTTTCTGTTTTTCAGCCCACGGTACGGGAGACAATCTGTGTCCAGAAATATCTGCTAGCTACGCGACTCACACGAGGACGTAGACAGAAACCATAAAAAACTATCAAACAGCGAGCAGGAGCAGAAGACCGAGGCTTTTACAGACAAGATGAAGTTTTTCTTGGGGGTTGTTGTACTTCTTTTTCTTGTTACTGGAGCTTTAACACAAGACGGTAAGCCTGGAACAACTAACTATGTTGTGTAACGATAAATAAATAATAAATAGTGAATGTGGTTATTAGTAGTAACCCTATGATTGTGAATCATGTCCCACTTTCCATCATGTGGACAGTGTGTTCCTCAGAGCTTGATCCTGACAGAACAGTGACTTTAAATGTTGCCGCTTTTGAATCTTGTTTGCATTGCCCAAAACAATCAATTCGATTGTTTCCAGCATTCACCATTTTCGGCAGTGACCCATGCCTACTTGGTGTGTCATGTGCAATTCTGTGCGACCTAAACACAGAGTACATGTGCAGCTGCCATGAAGCAAAAACACTAAATACTGTATTATGTAGTTGTGGCTACTGACTCAAAAACAGTAATGAGTCGAAACTGACGGACTGCCCTTTGCTGTAACACTCATAACTTTCTTGTCATGTGGTTCTGTCCATTGAATTGTAATGGTGTTCCTCATCGTGTCTTCTTAAAACAGGTTTCGACCTAGCAGATCAACTCCTCGATGATGGTGAGTGACTTTCTCTGTAGTGGGTCATTTTTACCAACAAATTTGGACAAACTTGGTTTGTCTTAAAGGCCACTTAGTAACACACTGCATTCTTTTTGTTCCTTTAGTAACAACACCAAAACCCACTGAGAAGCCCAAAACAGATGGTTTGTACCACACACACACAGACACAAACAAAGCTCTCCACTCCTTGTGTATGATGCTGTAGATGTAAGTCTATACTTTTTAATGCCTGCATGTCAGCAACAGCCAAAAAGCATTTTGTTTTTGAGGAAGTCAGGAAAGCACTGAGGGAATTTCTTCAAAATTGGACTCCAGAATGAACTCATCAGAATCTGCTATTTGAAAGTGAAAAGTCAGTTTTCTGGTGAGATATCTCAGGAACACTCTGATGGAACTGCCTCAAAAACAGGTTTTTGGCTGTTACTCAACTTGGCAATGTGATATTTTAGACATGTCTTAAGGCTATTCTTCAAATGTGTATGGATGAATATGAGAAGTTGTCATTACTTATCAAGAACAAGTAATCCTGTTACTTTACGGGTTTACTATTTGCTTTCCTGACCTCCACACCAGTAAGAGATAATGAGGCTGCGCTCATAACCAAAGGCTTACCCAGAAACCCTGCCAATCAGAAGAAGGTTTAGATTAGGGGTCATAACTCAACAAAAGCTAATATTGCGCTTTAATTCCGACAAACCAACGAATGGAGCAATGTATTTAGGTGTTACTTGGTCAGTGTGTAAAAACTGTATGGTTGTGTTTCAGGTGGCTTTGGATTTGACCTCCTAGATCATCTCGGACCAGGTAAAACTGCTTGCAACCGAAGCTAACTAGTCCTGTATGGGTTTTAAATGGCTGTTGATTTGACTGTTTACTTTAAACTATGTGCAATTCAAAATGACTGTACTGTAAATTACTTTGCAAAAGAAATCTCCTTCCTTTTACTTTATCTACAATTAATTGATTCTTGCTATTATCTTTGTATCCACGAACCCCATCCCCAAAACCGACAAACCTGCAGTCAAGCCCCCAAAGAGTGGAGGAGGTAAGTCTAGCAAGCGACATTAGACGTTGATTAGTGGTCAAGAAGAGGTTGGCCCGCAATCAACACTGGTTGACTCCAAAAAAACATCTTTAACAGAAGCTGCTGGTCTTGCACCAGATCAGTTTTTTCATTAAACTAGCCAACTCACAAGGTCCCATCCCAGCAGTACTCTTTCATTTATCTCATTTGACTGGGGTCTGTTGACAATGAGCTTATTACCTGTAACCGGAAAGACACTAGATATGAGACTTTATGAGTTCACTTATCTGTGACCTGGCCTCCAAATTCACTAGATCCCACACTGATCAAGTATCTGTGGGATGCACCAGAGGCCCTTCCTCTTAACCCATAGGTTTCTAAAGGCGCCCACTAACAATGACACCACAGGACTCGGTCAGAATTCTCTAATCTAAGTAATCTGTAATCTCTTCCCCAGCCTCCCAGGGAAATGTGATCCAAAAGCTGGACGCGATCATTGAGAATCAGAAGGAGCAGATCCGCCTGATGGAGCAGCTGATTGCTCAGTCATCTGCTCGCCAGAGCTGAAGTTAAGACCTCTGGCACACCAAATAATGTGTTTTTCCCCCTCCTTCCATTTATCACATGCAATGTTTCTCTGTGACTTTAACACATTTCCAGACGTCCACATCTTATTGATGACGTCTTCCTGAATTTGAACTTATTGTTTTGTTGAACATTCACTCAGACTTCGGCACTCAAATGTATATCATGTCTGTACTCTCTCTATATGCTGATTTACTGTTCATCTACATCTACTCCCGTAAGCATGCTGCAGGACATTTAAAAATGCTTTTAGTGATTCAATAAAGATGACAATGGTTTGCATTTGTGGACATTTATAATTTTGGATACAGCATCCTCTCACCATCTCCATCTCTTCCATCACTTATTTTAACAGAAATTCACCAACAGATTTTTATTTTACAATGTACAATGACAATAACGTCTATCTAATCTGATTTAATTCCAGGTTAGGTAATATTTACTGATGGTTAGTGTTAGGATAATAGTTGATGGTATAGGTAAATTACACCATCATACTTGAAATCTGAGTACAGTTTTATGATTAAAGTTGAATGGTTGAAATTAGAGTCTGTTCATTATGGATTGGGGTCAGAATCTAAGAGGTAGAGCAGAGTGCAGTATCAATCAAACGAGTGAGTCTGAAGCGTCTGAGAAGTGTGGGCAGGTCGTCAATAACGTGGCTCCGCGCCCCTGCTTAATACTGCTGGCTCCAAACTGTCAGTTTGGCCAATGCAAGGATGCACTGTCCATATTTATATACAGTCTCTGCGCAGTAGTGGTTAGGCTTAGTTTCACTAACAAGCAAGAAAACATTACATTGTATAATTTCCTGATGGAGTTTGCCTTGCATCAAATGGTATTTTATTCTGCAGATCTGCTTATTGTTATGTTGCCTCAAGTAGGGTTCACAATAGCAATGTATGTTTTAAAGAGGACGTAGTGAAGCAGGGAATTTATTTAGCACCAATGTTTGCAAAACCAATGGAGCAACCAAAGGAGAGACGCCTTAAACAGATGGTTTGCATCTTTTCACTTGTCTCATCCAGGATAACGTAAGCCTGCTGGAACTGTCCTACCCCTCAAAAAACAAAACGGATCCGTAATCCA
>JASGAT010372839.1:0-11576 GCA_030220025.1 Chelon auratus
GGTGTCTGGCAACACAATGTTGATAGTGGGTGGGGGGGCTTTGAGGGGAGGGATCATCCCACAGATACTTGATAAGTTTGGGATCTAGTGAATTTGGAGGCCAGGTCAACACCTTGTGCTGATCTTCATGTTCCTAAAGTGTTTTTGTGGTTGCATCCTGCTGGGGATGGCTGCTGCCATCAAGGAGTGTCATTGCTATGGGGTGGGGGTGCCTGGTCTGGTCTAGGTGGGTGCTACATGTCTAAGTAACATCCACATGAATGTATTCCAGGTCCAAAAGTTTCCCAGCAGAACATTGAACTGTCACAATGTTATTCACATCTCCCGTCAGTGGTTTTAATGTTGTGGCTGATCGGTGTATATTCTATAATAAGCATTGTATGCAAGTATTTGGAACGTTGTCTCACCCAGGTGTCTCCACATCTTTCCCTTTCCGTCCCCTCAGGTCCTGCTGGTGTTCGCCAAGGAGGACAGCCAGAGCGACGCCTTCTGGTGGGCCTGCGACCGCGCTGGCTTCAGGTGTAACATCGCCCGGACACCTGAGTCGGCCGTTGAGTGTTTCCTCGACAAGCACCACGAGATCATTGTCATCGATGGACGAAACTCACGCTACTTTGAGCCTGAAGCTGTCTGCCGGTATGACTGCCTCCCGTATTCCGCATTTACTGAAACACATAGAGGACATCTTATTGTTTGAAATGACACGAGAATATTGATACAGCACATATTTGCACTGTAAACATGAAGTCACTTCTAAAGGCCGGTAACTAAAATAGGAAAAGAAACTGCCTGGGGCACAAATTCATACCTTGGTGTTGTTTTATACTTTGGATTTTTGTGTATATTGAGCAAACAAGACCCAGCAAGCTGGTGGTCGGACGTTCTCTGGTTGTCAGTGACGTCAGTAGGCCTAGTTTTCCTGGGGTCAATGTTGGCACTAGTCGGAATCGGTGGCAGAACAAGTCGAAGAGAGGGATCAACTTAGCAAACCGATGCACAAGTGATGGCAGTAAACAGAACTTTTGAAATCCACAAATATTTTCACAACAACATGATCATCGAGAATTAATAACCTGTAGACCAATGATTAGCATGAATTACGAGAGACCAGCTCTGTACAACGGTTTCTAGCTCTTCCTAGCTTCCTAGCCTCCTAGCCTCCCAGCTAGTAGTAGCTCTTCTTAGCTTTCTAGCCATCCAACTAACAGTAGCTCCTCCTAGCTTCCCAGCCTCTCAGCTAATAGCTCTCCTCCTAGATTGCTAGCCTACCAGCTACTAGTGGTTCTTCTTAGCTTCCTAGCTTCCCAGCTAATAGTAGCTCTTCATAGCTTCCTGGCATCCTAGCTAATAGACGTTCTTCATAGCCTCCCAGTTAATAGTAGTTCTTCTTAGCTTTCTAGCCTCTCAGCTAATAATAGCTCATCATAGCTTCCTAGCCTCTCAGCTAGTAGTTGCTCCTCCTAGTTTCCTAGCCTCCCAGCTAGTAGTAGCTCTTCTTAGCTTACAAGCCTATCAGCTAATAAAAGCTCCTTATAGCTGCCTAGCTTCCCAGCTAATTGTAGCTCTTCTTGGCTTCCTAGCCTCCCAGCTAATACTAGCGCCTCCTTGCTTCCTAGCCTCCCAGCTAATAGTAGCTTTTCCTAGCCTTCAGCTAACAGTAGCTCATAGCTTCCTAGCCTTCCGGCTAATTGTAGCTCTTCCTAGCTTCCTAGCCTCCCAGCTCCTCCTTGCTTCCTAGCCTCCCAGCTAATAGTAGCTTTTCCTAGCCTTCCAGCTAATAGTAGCTCCTCCTAGCTTCCTAGCCTCCCAGCTAATAGTAGCTCTTTCTAGATTCCTAGCCTCCCAGCTAATAGAAGTTCTTCCTTTCCCACAGGCAGAGAAGTACAGTATATGGCAGCTGTCCATTGCCTGTAGTCTTTGTGGTGTGTTCAAGTGCACTTTTCTGTCCAGACACAGTTGCCCTTGGTTGCCTGTAATTTTTTTATGTCAATTTAATGTGTCCAGGCCTTAAGAGGCCCATGTAGATGCATTTTATAATGTTTGGGCAGAGCGAGGCTAACTGCTTCCTCCTGTTTCCAAGTCTCTATGCTAAGATAAACTAAACTGTGGGGGAAAGGCTTCATATTTACCCCAGAAACATGCGAGTGGTATCAATCTCTCAGCTTACTCTTGGCAGGAAAGCAAATGAGCAGCTGCACTGGGACAACGATAAGGTTTCTCTTCTGTTGCCGTTTTCAGATCAGTTTTCAGGTCAGCTGTCAGCTGTCAGCTGATGTTGAAGAGTTTGATCAGCCTAATGCAAAACAGACAGCATCTAATACACTTTAATTAAAGATAATTAATGCTGAAATTATTGTTATTTTCTGATCCGAAATTAGTCATATATTGGGCATTAATGGGAAGAGTTTGGGAGAGAAAGCTTTGGGAGTAATGGAGTGCTTGTTGGTGCCATCTGGTGCTCACTGTAACATCTGCAACCTGCAAACAAATGAGTTAACAGGTTGCTCTAAAAAGAAGCAACAGATACCAAAAGAGTGGCCGCATAGCGAGCCAGAGCTACAAATTGTTTGTTTATATGAGAGTTGGATCGAGTCTCTCTTTTTTCTTCTTCTTCTTTTTTTTTGTCCTTTTTTCCACAGCAGCAGAAACATATTTGATAGTTGAATGACCCCATTCACTCCCTGCCAGCTGTTCAGTTTATACTGGTTGTACTGGTCTGTCCCCGCTATTACTTTGTGGCCTGCACAAGCATTTCAACATTTACTTAGCAAGTATTTTTAGTCTCACGTTTTGCACAAATTTCTACGACTTCCTGCCGAGTTCGTCAAGAATAAAAAATTTTGCTGGTTTTGCAGCCTTAGCTCATTTAATGCTGTCAAACGTGACTTTGAAGGTTCTGATTAATGCAAAGAACTAATAAAAACTGGATGTCCTTCTGCTTTCCGACATGTATTTAAAAGACGACTTACTCCTCATTATTTTTAGCCAAGACAAGTGACTGTTCGCTCTGTGTTTGATTTAGTTCTCCCCCAGACGTTAGCAGTTATTGTTAGATACGAGCCATCCAAAGCTCCACACCAAAAAACCACCACCGTATATTTTGTAGAGTGATTTATCGTAAGTGCTTCATTATTTCCCCCAAGTGAAAGAACAGATCCATTCGTCTCTCCTGTCTCCTGATTACCACACTTTGGCAGCTCCTCAGTGTTTGTCATCTCCTTCCCCCTCCTCCCATCCCTAACCCCCATGAGGATCCCTGCCATCATCTGTTCCCTCCGCTCGCCTTTTCCTCGCCCACCTCCGGGCCACTTTCCCGTACTCGCTGCCAGCGGTGTGGCTTTGTGGCCGAACCTCTGAAGCACATGTTGTGTTTGGTGTTTTGGTGTCAAGCGCTGAAATGTTCTTGCCCTGTCTTTTGTGGCGATGACATCAACCCCCAGTCTTGCCCACATTGTTTGCCCTGTACCTGAGGCCAAGCCGCCGGTCCTGAGCTCAGAGTGTGGATGAAGTGAACTCCTGTTGACACGCCCGCCGAGTTTTAACCTGAGCTTGTTTTATTTCCAGGATGATCCGTGCCACGAAGCCCTCCGAAAACACGGTTATTCTGGCTGTTGTGCCGCAGAAGTGAGTCTGGTTTTCAGTATTACAGTATAGTTATATTAATGGGAACTTGTGTTTATTACTAATATTACCATGCAACAGATATAAAATATTTAAATGCGCAAAGTCAATTACATAAAAATCTTTTTTTTTTTTTTTTTTGTTTNGTTTAACCCTCATACCTGATATGGACAAAAGTGTCCTTTTCAGGTTTTATTTTTTGATTACTCAGTGTTGGTTATGTTTGCTGTTATGATATTTGGTAAAGGTGTGTATTTGTGAACAAATTTTGATATTTCAAAAACATATCCCATAATACTCTATTTTTACTCTATGTAACCTAAATAGTTACGTTGCTACCACTAAGGGACAAAAGTGTCCTCTTTTAAAATGTCATAAAAATTAATTTATTGTCATAAAACTATTTTTGTACATCTGACACTACAAAAAAAAACTAAAAATCCATCAAAATCAATCTTGCCACTGTTCATTGACATATCCAAGGCTCTAATAATCCCCCCAAGAAAAATCCACTTTGCATTCAGATTATTGAAAATATTTCATTTTTTGGTGTGTTTTTACGATAAATTTTTGATGCCATCACAAACACTGGCATATAAAGGGTTAAAATGTTGAAAATAATCAAACATTTGGTATTTATGATTAGGACTGAAGTAGATTAAAAGATTTATGTAAAAAAAAGCAGAAAAAAATATTAACATATGCCATGTTTATGTCATTTTAAAAGAGGACACTTTTGTCCTCTTTTAAAATGTAACTATTTTAAAATCAGGTATGAGGGTTAAGACACTTTTAGGATACTGCATAACCTACGTACGTACGTAGCTGGGGCAAGCCATTTATACTCATGCACTCATCAGTCTGTCTCGCTCTGTAACAACTCCACCCAAACACTAGTCGGCTCTGTGTCTTTTTTGCCAGTTGGGTTAATTTTTTGTTTCTTTTTCCTGCTTCACTTTCAACAATGGCGACTGAAACTTTCGCAGAGCATGAGTCGTACAAATGTTTGCATCTCCGAACCTCCTCAGTTAGCCTTTGCTCGATGTATTCCATCTTTATTGGTCCAAAACCATCAATTTGAAAATTGCTGAGAAGGAGAAGCAACCGCAGATACTAAAGTGGAAACGCGCCACAAGCGGACCAATCACAGCTCGTATTCGGTGAAATTTCGGCAAAAGTTTCAGTCGCCATTGTTGAAAGTGAAGCAGGACGTAGAAACAAAATTAACTCGACTGGCAAAAAGACAGTACTAGCGCTTGGGTGGCGTTTTTATAGAATGAGCCAGACTGACGAGCGTAAAAGTATAAACAGTTTGTACCGGCGTACCGCTACGTACGTAGGTCTATGTCCCACAGTACTATATAAGAGCCTTAAACCACCTATAAGAGTCAGACCTTTCAATCCAATTTCTTAATCTATTTTACTTTTTCCTTGCATTATTTAATTATGTTAAGGCACTATGACATTTCCCTCCAAATTTTCACAGTAAAACTTTTGATTCTTTTGTTTGTTTGTTTTTAATATAGGCTTTTAATTTGAAAGAAAAAAAGAATGAAATATAAATCTGGAAAAGTTTAGTTTCAATGGCTGATGAAAAAGCTCTAACATTGGAAAGTTTGCCCTGTGAGCGGTTATGTCAGGCTATAAAGCATAGCAGGCTAATTCAGTTCCAGGATGATGATGATGATTGTAGTTTCAGATGGTAATAACTCTTTTTCTGTCATTCTATAGACCGCCGGACCAGGAAGAGCCATCTGTTCTTCCTCTCCTCTGCGCCGGATTCAGCAGAGTACGTTCCAACTACTTTCCCGTGCTCCGTTTCTCTAACAAGCGTAGGCCGTGAACGCACGCTGCGATAAAATAGCTGCACGTTGCCAGTTTTGAAAGAGGAGGCACTTGTTGTCAGCGGTGTTTAACCCCCATGTGAAAAAAACAAATAAATAAATAAATGACGCACGAGCTTTGGGAACAAGCCGCTCCTGACTGAATCCTGACTCATTCAGTTTTTCCTCTTCCCTCTCTCCACTTAACCTTGTTTGGCCTCCAGAGGTTTGCGGAGAACAACAGCGTGTCCGCCTGCTATAATGAGCTCGTACAGATTGAGCACGGAGAGGTGCGCTGCCAGTTCAAACTCAGGTAAAGATCAGACTTACAGTATAGCACATATATTTATAATGTATTTATCGAGCTCCTAAACCTGAGTTTACTCGTCCACAGGGCTTGTAACTCTGTCTTCACTGCCCTGGAGCACTGCCAGGAGGCCGTGGAGATCACCAGTGAGGACCACATAATACAGGTAGGACTATTACACACACATGCATATATGCACGCATATGCACAATTATATACAGATCTGCCACAACATTAAAACCACTGACAGGAGAAGTAAATAACATTGACCATCTTGGGACAACTCAATGTTCTTCTGGGAAACTTTTGGACCTTGGATCACCTACCTAGACCAGACCAGGCACCCCCACCCCATAGCAATGACACTCCTTGATGGCAGCAGCCATCCCCAGCACAGACACACGCACAAAAACGCTTTAGGAACAACTCAAAAGAACATGAAGAACATCACAAGGTGTTGACCTGGCCTCCAAATTCACTAGATCCCAAACTCATCAAGTATCTGTGGGATGATCCACAGAGGCCCCTCCCCTCACAGGCCCATATCCATTCTCTGATGAGACCTACACAATATTAGGATAATGTTATGGCTGATCTGTGTATTTTTACATGCAGAAACTATGTCAAACGTGTCTAACTATGCTATCCTTCACAAAAGTTCAGATTTATTCAGTGTAGATCTAATTAGGAAAGGTTCACTGATATTAATTAGCATGCGTACTACGGTGAATTTAATAGGAAATGTAGTTGTCGTCTCTTCACTTTGTAATTGAGCTGGTAAAGTTTGCTGAAACACCCCCGGGGGTGCAACGTCAATGGAAACCTTATGTCGTTTAGTTTTGTGGACCTATACGTGCAGAAACGAGCTGTTTGCAACCTGCAACTGCACTGGAAAGCAGCGCTCCCAAGCATGCCGTCACTGTTGAGGACACAGTTGACGACTCCCAGGCTCTGACCGTCGAACAAAAATAAGACAAAACTCTCTGTTGTAGTCTAAATACTGGATGCTGCTTTTCGAGGTCAGAGAGCCGACGGGTGGAGATGCATTTTCACAAGGCGTGCGTCTCACTGGGTCTCTGTTCCCACACGTTTGATTTCTTTCTTTGGTCCTTTTTTGTGTGTGTCCTTTTCAAGCATGCTTGGGAGCATCAGCTGCCATAATTTGGGAAGAATGTAAACACTGTGGCTCTGTGACGAAGTCCACGCAAATCAACGTGTATGGGAGCACTAATATATATAAATATATATATTCTGCCGAAGACTTGATTTTTAAGAATGAGTTTTATTCTTCTGTGTTCTTTTGTAAACAAACCCTCAAGTGAAAATACTCAAACCGACAACTTGTACATCGTGTTGGTTGCACTCAGCCTCAAGCCCCGAGGTTCCAACCGAATACAGACGTCTTTATAAAAACAGCCTGCAAATGTTCTCCATTTAAAAAAAAAAATAATAATTTACTGCACACAGTAGTTTTTTAGCAGGATTTACAGCAGCTGGTCGGTATCGGTTTAAAAGAAATTACAGCGGCTGTGTTCTTTTGCGTGTGGGCTCTTCTTTAAAGCCTTTCTGCTTATGTCCCAGTATGTGAACCCAGCCTTTGAGCGGATGATGGGCTACCACAAGGGGGAGTTGATCGGGAAGGAGCTGACCGAACTCCCCAAGAGCGACAAGAACAGAGCCGACCTGCTGGACACCATCAACAACTGCATCAAGAAAGGAAAGGTCAGTCACACCGTCCATCCCTCCATCCACCCATCCTCACATCCATCCATCTGTGAAATAAGACAGTGTCTCATAGCGTGACTGTTGTCTCCTAAAGGAGTGGCAGGGCATTTACTTTGCCAGGAAGAAGTCGGGCGACAGCATACAGCAGCATGTGAAGATAACGCCAGTCGTCGGTCAAGGAGGGTAAGCTACGAGCTAAAGGGCTCAGAGCTAAAGTGTTTCCAGTTAATCAGAAATCCCCTGACTGATTGCCGTCTCACGCCCCCAAACAGGAAGATCCGACACTTTGTAGCCATCAAGAGACCTCACATCGACAACAACAATCTGGTGAGTCAAGCGATAATCTGCTGCTCGGATGAGTTTTCTGTCTTTTCAGACGCTGTGATGGATTTCAGTCAGAGCGAATAGAACGGAAGCTCTTTAGCTGAAGAAGCTCTATTGCTCTGAGCATAAAGAATACCATATATATTGTGTTATATATTGAATTAATCAGGTACATAAGCTAAAAAATGTACATGCATATACACCAGTCAGTCATAACATTATGACCACTGACGGGAGAAGTAGATAACATCGACCATCTTTGGACAATTCAAATGTTCTGCTGGGAAACTTTTGGACCTGGCATTCATTGGTGTGGATGTTACTTAGACATGCAGCACCCACCTAGACCAGACTAGCCCCCCCGCCCAGCAGGATGCAGCCTGACAAAGGCACACACACAAAAACACTTTAGGAACAACTCATTAAAACCACTGACAGGAGAAGTAAATAACGTTGACCATCTTATGACAGCTCAGTGTTCTTCTGGGAAACTTTTGGACCTTGGATCACCCACCTAGACCAGACCAGGCACCCCCAACCCATAGCAATGACACTCCTTTATGGCAGCAGCCATCCCCAGCAGGATGCAACCACAAAAGCACTTTAGGAACAACTCAGAAGAACACGAAGAACAGCACAAGGTGTTGACCTGGCCTCCAAACTCACTAGATCCCAAACTGATCAAGTATCTGTGGGATGATCCACAGAGGCCCCTTCCCTCAAAGACCCCCCCACTAACAATATTCTGTTGCCAGACACCACAGGACACCCTCAGAAGGCCCATGTCCATTATTCTCTGATGAGTCACAACTGCTTTGGAGGCACAAGGGAGACCTACACAATATGAGGAAGGTGGTCATAATGTTATGCCTGATCGGTCTACACTACATTAGCAGCACTTCCTATCTCAAAGTGAATTATTGTGCCCCTTAAATAGTCGTCACAAGTGGCGCCTCCAAACCTGTTGCGTCGTATTTTGCTCACAGCTGCCTCCAGAGGTGCGTGACAAAGGTGCAAAGGAAAACAGATCAGGGCGGCCATAACGGATGACTCATTTCAAACATTTGCGCACAAGTGTGCCGTTATAAGCTTTGGGTTACCTACGTCCTCCGCGTTCCTGCACACGTAACATCAACAGCTTGGCGAGCTGTTTACATTTTCCAGTCGTGGGGGAACTTATTTTCCAAATTACTCCCGACTTGAACGCACAATTAAATCCCTTTCTCTCAAACGTGCCCAAAATCACTGATTTGCAGGCTGAGACGATAAATCCTTTAGCTTACAAGCCTGCTAATGTTATTTAATAATGAGTTCTCTCTTCTGTCGTTGAGCTTAAACACATGTCCGTCTATCAGCGGCTCTAATGCACACAGCTTGGCCCAATCAGGGCCCAGTGAACAAACCAACAACTGAATCCAAACTGGGCTTAGGCACGGCTTGCAAACTCCAGTTAGTTTTTGCATAAATACTTCAAATGGACTGAAGGCTAAAGTGTCAGGTTTAAATACGCCCAAGAAGCCTGTGCAGCTTCACGGGGGCTTCCAGCGCCGCTAAGCGTGATGCATGGCTCCTCTGAAGCAGGTGCGTCGCTGCGCTCAGCTGGGTTCCAGGCCAATAACGTCATACTATGCTAAGCTACGGCTAAGCACCAGGATCCCCCGCTAAGGCCCGGGAAGGCTGGCAGCCAGGCGCCAGGGCTATTTATACCCTGGGCAAAGCTGCACAGGGACTAGCTGTAGCTCACTGCTCCCTTTCATCGTGTGTGCATAAGGTGAGTCAGCCATCGGCATCTCTGCGCCACGGCCAAGTGGCGTTCATGCCTGCGTGTTGGGATTGGGAATCCTTAGACACGGCGACTGATCCTGTTCTGGAAATCGCGGGGAGTTGTCCCCCTCACAGCCTGAATTGTGCAGTGTCAAACTGGACGGTATCATGAGTGCGTCTCAAGTTAAAGAAGAGGAGCTGATGGAAAGTAGGAACAAAGTTTAGCATTGGATAGCATTTTTTAAACTGACTGTGCTGCATCCTCCCTGAGATACCATCATCATCCATCAGACAACCCGCTGAGAGGTCCTCTCAGGATACCTCAGATCTGATACTGTATCCTAGCTGAGGACATTCCCCCCCCCCGAGCACTTCAAACCACACATCACTCCTCGTCTTTTCCCACCCAGACGTTTGGCCGTCGACCACGGTTTCCATTTCATTGTGTTGTTTAGTTAGCCGTATTTGTCCAAGCACTCCCGACTTACAGAAGGTTTAGGGTCCCGCTCTGTTTGTCTTTCCCTCTCAAATTAAGGCCCATCATAATCTCAGCTATTTCCCAGCTTCGGCCAAGTTTTTTTAGATGTCTTGTTTGTGCTTTGCAGCCCAAGAAGTCCATTATGATGCAGCCAGCTAAATCTGGCAACCTTGTATGTCATTAGAAGTGTTTATGCTGCCTTAATCCTATTTACTCTGTACGGGACGCAGCAGGGATGGGAGAGCAGATTTAAAGGGAGCCTGTATAAAAAAAAAAAAATGAATAAAAATAAAATATGAGCAATTATATAAGAGTGACAGGAATTTCTATTTAAGGGATCGATGTGATTTATCTGTCTCAGAATGACCCTGTCCTAATGTTGCGTACGTTGATCATTACGTAAACATGCACGCTGCACCGTCAGCAGGATGTAAAAGGTGCAGTGAGTCACTGGGTGAGGAAAATCTCCTGTAAACCAGATTAGCGGCTCCACATAACCTCAGTGTGACAAACAGGATGTACTGTACAAACTGTCACCTCTGTGAAAACGGTGATAACGAACCTTTTTTATTGTGTCGCTCGTTTGAAACGAACTAAATGTTAATTCTTTAACATTTTCAGATGCAGGTTGTGCAAGCTGCATGTTAGACTGTTTGGTACGCATGGATGCAGGTACTAAACATGCATCAGGCAGTTTTGTGCAGCTGTTTTAAAGTACATTCCTTCATCTTATTTGTCCATTTAAGAATGGATATTAAAATCAGAGACTTGCTGTATATGCCTACTATATATTCAAATTAATACATAAATTAATTTAAATATTTTTAATGTGATTTAAAGGTAACATAGCATAGCCAGAAAGAATTGGATGAATTTCACTAAAATGAGAAACAATGGCGACGTGAAGTTGCACCACTTCTGCTGGAGTCCAGTGGCGAGAGGCAAATATTTTTCATCCCATTTGAAATGTGCAATGGGATTTTTGTCAATTTATGATAATTAAAAAAAAGAAAAAAAATTACATTTTTTAAAAAAAAAATACTCAAGAAAACCACTACTAAAGATAAACTAGTGAAAATATAAATAGGTGTAAATTAAATTAAGGTAAATTAAATTAAATTAAAAATAAAATAATTAAATAATGTCATAAATAAAATACAATATATATATATATACACACAAGATTTGCAAATGTACATTATACACTAAATGGATGGATAGGAAGGAAAAATCATAAGGCACAGTAATATGGATATATGGACCCTAACCCTTCGTTTCACACTCTAAAGTGCCATTTAAAGTGTGAAACCGCTCTGTAAACAAAATCGCTATTACATTGGTACATTTCAAATTCATTAAGAGGTTAAAGTTAAAATTTAACTAGATGTGGGAGATCTTAAATCTAGCCTGGTTTGAGCCTGGTTTCATTAAGGCACACTGATCGTGTGTCGCTTTCTAAAGAGCACAAAAGTTCTCCGTAGGCCTATGAGTGGACGACAAGTCGTCGTCTAACGGCTTTGTGGTAGCCAGAGGT
>JASGAT010372850.1:0-10967 GCA_030220025.1 Chelon auratus
CCCCCCCCCAACACACTGTGGCAGGAGGGGGGAACGTTTGCTCCATTAACAAGTGTTTCCTAATTGGCTCTGAGCGCTGACATACAGCCATGCGCTGAACAAGAACAAGCGCTCTCTATAAATACAGTCTTGCATCGCCCCAATGTGAAGTGCAGTGAGAGGAATGTTCACATGCACACCGAATCATGCACACACCTGCCTTCACAGAGAGACACAAATGGGCACACACGAAGCAGGAGTTAGACAAACAAGTGAATAAATCAGTGCTTGAATAAATCTGGAGATCTGGATATGTTTTTCCCCCCTCTTTCCTTTCGCCTCATCCGTTCCTGCCTTCTGCTTGATCTTTCAGCCTCAGCAGGAAAAGAGAAATTGAATTAAAAAGTGCTTTTGATATCTCTTCCTTGCTGCAGATAAATAAAATGATCAGACTCTGTCAACACGATGACTTCCGCCCCTGTTTCACCCTCCTCCTCCTCCTCCTCCTTCCAACAAGCCCTCATCCTTCCATCTTTTCACCCCTTCCTCCGATCCCACTCCTCTCCTCTGATTGGAATCTGGAAACCCATTTGCTGTGTTGCTCTCAGACCCAACTCAGTCCGTGTCAGGTAGTCTGCGCACGTCCCCTTCAGTGCTTGTTCCCTCGTTCCCCTCCCTCTCTCCTCCCTTCCCTTTTTTCTCTCTTTTGCTCTCTTCTTTCGTCTTTATCCCCTCGCCGTCTGCTGCAGGCTCTGTGGAGAATTTGCCCAAATTACCTGTCATACTGGCAGCTACGTGTAAATAAGCCAGGAAAGTGTGTCGCTTTTTCTGTGTGTCCCCCTCCCTCCCNTACGCTCTCGCTTTCTCTCCCCCTCCCTCGCCCCACCTCGACGCTATCTCGTCTCCCTTCAAACCTTCCCCTTCTGTTCAATCCATCACATCTTTCCCCCATTTCTTTTTCTTCGAGCTCTCAACCTCAGTCTCCCCTAGCTGTTTATTCCTACCTCTCTTTTCTTCCGTCTTTGCGCTCTCAGTTCACCAACAGAACTATGAGGAGGCTTGGGAAGACTTTGTGGTTCTTTCTAGAGTGGAAAATGACTATGTTGCTGATTCTGTGGGAGATACTGAAAGCAGAGAAGCATTGACTACCAGTCATTAGCTTCTGGGCTTAGTGAATTAGACATTGCAGCCTTTGGTCTGCTGTTCTGCTCCAAGCAGCTTTAGATGGCGGAGACTGTGGAGCAGAACCAATAGTTCTCGTACTTATCAGTAAAAAAAAAGCAGTCATCTAGTGCATGTATGTTAGGATACACATGATGACTAGTTCATATGTGCTTCATCCATTTATTATTTATCACATCGAGCACCGTTGTTCATCCAGTGGTCGTTCTTTCCGTGTGATAGTCGAGACAGGTTGAGGAGGAGGTGTGCAAGCGGGGTCGGGGCCAAACTCTCCGTTCAATTTCTGCTTCGGAAGGTGTAATCATCAGTCACCCAGGGGTTACAGGTGCAAAGACTGTGATTTGGAGTGAGGGAGGTGGAGGCAAAACCTGGAGGAGGATGCTGTAGCGCAGTGGAAAAAATGATAGGATGGAGGACATGGAGAAAAAGAGTTCTTAAATCTTGTGAATGCAACCGAGTCAGACTCCAGATTCCAGCCATCTTGTGACATATTTCAAGGCGCCCCACACATGCAGACGCTCTGCAAATCTGCTTCCTCTAATTATAAACCAGAGGAGATGTTTCTTCCTAATAAATTGAGGAGGTCTGTGTTATTTCTGGGATGTTTTAAGGAGCCTGTTGGGAGCAAACACTCCCCAAACTTGTCCTAAATTGAGGACAGTGGTTTATAAAACACTGGGTACTTCTTTCAACAACATGCAGTGTCTATTTAATGTCCTCAGGTTGATTCAACTTGGGCCAAATCACCAGGATTTCCCTGCACAAATCCAGATAACCGCGTCCACCTCTGAAATTCAGCACCTTTTTTTCAGCTCTCATCCTGAAGCCCTCTTTTCAGTGTTCATCCAATCTGGGATTTCACGCTGCGCCTCTCCTTGTGATCCGATCATTTATACATTCGTCCATCTTATACACCTTTTGTGGGGATGATGAGTGTGAGGTGTTGGCAAAGGTTTGCAGAGATGATAGCACCTGTTAGCTAAAGGGGGCTCAATCATGAGCAGTCACGCATCACTTCGCTGCGATCCCACCATGTGGGAAAGAGGGCACGATATGCATACTCGGCCCAGGGCTGTGGTGGGGCGTGCAGTGTAAATCTCCTAATTGAAGATGGCTTGAAGCTCAACAAAATACATACAGAAAAGGAGGAGGAGGTGGTGAAACACAGGCAGGTAGAAGATCAAGATTATATTTGCATGTGTGTTTCTCTTAGGGTATGTAACGTTGAGTTTCTGCACAAACGGCACACACATGCATGCTTCAACAAACTCATGCTAATTCATGTGTAGTAATATAATATATGCATAGCAGTCCGTAGAGGGATGGCACATCCGTAAGGAACAAAAACTAAGAGAGAAATTCCTCCTTCTAGAGAACCTTATTAGCATTCCAGTTGAAACTACACACCTCAGGCCCTTTTTTCACGTGTGCAGGTTCCCCAGACCTGCAGGATGTAGGAGATAGAGGAGGGCGAATATGTAGGAACATTCAACGAAAACAGCAGGCGCTGTTCCCCCTGCTGGATCATCTCTTACCTGTGCAGCGTTTTCTCTGAACTTTAAAGATAGCGGTGGATCTTAAAGGCGACAAGTGTTGCAGGGACCTGCACACCCAGACCCACAAACTGATTACATACTCACACCAGCGTGTTGCGGGCAGTGCCTTCATATCTGCGGGAGTGTGCTTTGTTCACATTAGTCCGCAGCCTCTACTTGTCAGTCAGCCACGAAGGCAGAGACGAAACAGAGAGGACGTTAGAAACTGACAGCGAGCTGAGAGAGTCGCCTTTGATCAGGGCAGCTCTGTGACTCCACACAGCCCTATTTACTCTGGTCTCTCTGACACACAGCTGCCCTATTGTCACAAATCATGGCGAGGCTTCAGAATCCTCTTCCACATCTCCTCTACGGCCCTCTGTTAATTTACAAGCCGAAGCCAGGCTTGATTCCTCCCGCTGCTGGTATGCCGAAGAATATCTGTAGAACAAAAAAAAACAAAGATTTCGTTAAAAAGCATTCATGAAAACGTGGGAGACAGAGAAAGAAGAAAAAATCTATCAGCATATTGTGTCCGGTTATGAGCAAAGAAGAAAACATGCTTTTCCTAATGAGCTCAGGATAAATTCCCCACCATGTCACGTTGGCTTTTCATAGCTTGATTTCACATCTATTTATCCGCCCCCTCTCAGCAAATGGGCTTGAGAATTTATGCTTTTCTACGACAGTGCTGCTTTGAAAGTGGAAAGCTGCCTTTGGATGGGAGAAGAGATAATAAAAGGCGGTATACGACTGGATCAATACCGCCGCACTCGTTTGTGTTCAGGCAGCAGTATAAAGGTGTAACGGAGATTGAAGCTCTTGAGCCAGATGGCAAGAAGACATGGCTGTGTAAAGAAGTTTTGTAGGTTTAATTTTGTTTCCATTCCCTGAAAGGGTAATTTATGTGCACGCAGCCAGGACATCCTTGGCTTTTTGGAGATGGCGCTGTGTTACGTTTACGCTCTGCTGGTGTCTGGTTCAATGTCTCCTCTTTTTTTCCCCTCCATTTGATCTGTTTTTTTTTTTTTTCTTTTGTTGTTTTTTTTTTGTTCATGTGCGCAGGACACAGACACCAAGGCGGAGCTGGATCACATAAAGCTTTGGCTCTCCAAAGCTGATTGAATTCCTAAGCCCATTTCCCTTCAAAAAGGGAACGAGAGAAAGCAAAAAATTATGCATCTCCTGAGCGCTGCAATAGTATCTTTCTCCTTTTCATTTTTTTCCCAGTTTAAGTGCGTAACAAAATCCCAAGTTCAGACTAAACAATATGACCTTCATATTCACTCTGCCGCTGTACTTGTGAAAACCAGAAGCCTTCTTTTATTCTAAACAGAATAAACACAACTTTCATTTGATTCCCTTCATAAACCTAATTTGACCTTTTAAAAAAGGAAGAGCTAAAGGAATGAGCTTTGAGTCATTGACTACTGCACATTTTCTTGATGAAAATGATGTGCAGCTGTACCAATGAGCACATAATGGCGTCCAGCATCCAGGAACATGTGGGCTCAATATGTTGGAAGTGCAGTAGTGAGAAGAGAGTGAGTGAACAGGCTCAGATTGGGATTAATTTAGCAGACTGCGTCGCTGGAGAGCTTGTGTTTCCCCAACCGCCAAATTATCTGGAAGACCCAACCAAATTAGGCCTAATATCTGTAATAAGAGGTACGCCGAGTGGGCTTGTGCTGCACTGTCCAACAAATGCGTCCTGCATGGTGACTTGAAGCTAAATTCTCAGAAGGGTAGTTGCACTCGGCTACACAATTTAATGATAGAGAATTTGCAATGAGAAGTACATCTGCAGGACTATTAGTCATGCTTCTTTTTTTTCTGTTTTGTTTTTTTACTACAAATGACACATAGGAGCATTTCTATTTGATGTGATTCCCCGGGCGGATTAGCACTGCAGCTCAGTGGGAGACTGAAGCCTGTCCACCGTTGCTTTCCTGTGCTGCGAAGAGGCCTTGCAGATCTACCACAGAGAAGTGCTGGGGTCCCGTCAACTCCCATACATTTTATTGGGCACAAAAGCGAGCTAAGAGGAAGAGCTTAAATGCTAAGAGGGAGAGAAGAGAATCGGGAGGAACACAGACAGATGGAGAATAAGTATTTGTTGTAACTGAGATGAGAAGTCATGGCAGTGTCAAGGGAAAATACTTTGCTGATGACGGAAACACTGAAGAGTATTGTTAGTCTTGGCAGGGAGAGTAGTGCAAATGAGAGTTGGGGGGGGCCAAAAAAAGGATTGGTGGAGGGAGATAATGAGGTGGTCAGAGTTGAAAAGGCAGCTCGCATTTTACAGTGAGCTTGAGAAAGAGTCAGAGAGGCAGACGAAGAAAAGATGAGGCGTATACGCGGCTCATGTGTTAGTGCTGAGAATATTGACTAAGATGGAAAGGCAGAAAAAAAGAAGACTGCCTTGAAACCAATGGATGGGAGGATAACAGTAATGTTATTTAGATGATGGAGGCATGTATTCTCTGCAGTGATCAAAGTCCCAGAGCCTGGTATTCAGAGCAGTGTATATACAAGAGTTCATCCTAACATCACATCGTTTTCTAGCTTACGAGGGAGTTGCTGTTATCCCTATTGGTTAGAGGCAGATGATCTGCTAACAGAATGATTGTCATTAACACTCCCAGGGAGGGCAAACTGCATGTTTACCATCACTGATTGTTTTTTGAATGACTAATACAGGCAAATACAACACGGTTGTTGTCTGTACCACTTTTCCCCCACGGGCCACAACCTCTTACGGAGGCAATTAGAAATCGAGCAAAGACATAGACATGCGAACGGAGGGAGTTGCACGTCTGGCTCTGTCTCCCCCTCAGGGTAAACCACTGTCTGTGACCTTGAGCAAGGTGCGCAATTTTCAGTCAGCGAGCATGTGACAGCGCGCGGCAATTGCATTGAACGGAGGGTCTTATCAACGTTGGAGACGTCTCATCAAGCTGACACGCAGATAATAATATGACCGAAGAACGAGAAAGACAGAATGTTGCAAAATGGAAGCAAATGCTCTCGGCTCAGCATGTCAGTCTGCGGATGAGCTCTCGTCCTTGGACCCGTTGTTTAGTTCAGCGTGCGTGGATTCCGTGTGTGTGTGTGTGTGCCCGTGACGTACCTGGCAATGATTGTGTTTGTGTGCGTGCCAGTGAGTCTGCGCATGAGTGATCTGTAGCTAGAGCCATCCCTCAGGTGTCTGATATCTGATCGCCTGGATTGATCGGCCCAAGGAGAGCGTGACATTCAGCTCGTACTATCACGCCACAAGCTCACCCTATAATAAGGCCGTGGAACAACAGCGGTAGAGCCCTTTGTTACTAGAAGTTAATTAGACCTGCTCAAATCACAGTGGCGAAAAAAAAAGGGAAAAAGGGCAGGGCAGCTACTAGGAGTAGTGATGATTTCCCTGCAGTTTCCATGACCATGATGCAGTGGGGTGGTGGTGGCGGTGGTGAGGGGGGGTTCCCTCTTTCTGCTGTAAGGCGAATCCCCAGGGATGCCAGCTCCATCTTCAGACGAGACGCAGAGGCTTTTAGGAGGGCTCCAGGCAGCACAGGTGGTACCCCTGCATGCATTGATCTCTCAGTGCTTCATAGGGAATGTCATCCCTGACAATGGAATAGACCCAGGCATGGCTAGAAGACGCGGTGCTCTATAACCACATAGCGAAGGCTGCGCAGTATTACTGTCAACATGTCTTTATGTCCAATGAAAACTACATGAAATGCAGATTTTACTAATGGAGTCTAATGGCCAGAGTACTGAGTATACACTAACCATTTGACCTCACTGAGTGCATGAGAGCAGTCCTCGGGTCTATCCACTTACTGCAAGTATGGTGGGAGCTCACAAAGACTACAAGCATTCTATAGATTTCTGTACGGTGGGAGCGAAATGCGTCTTCTACCTAACCTTTTTTCATCTCACTTTTCATCCTTTGAATACATTTTCAGTCCCTTTTACAAATGTTATCATTCTTTTTTGATCTTGCATTGCACGGAAGGTTTGGTGTTATACACAAGGCCGCTATCAAGTCTAAATGGAAAAGCACCTCAAATTATGAAATGACATTGACTACTATTTAAAACAAAAGCACCTTTCATGCTGAATCTAAGAGGATGACTGGAAACACTGCAAGAGCCACCTGCAGGAGCGGACTCGGAATCATGGTCCAGTTGAAAGAAATGTGGCATTTTCATTGGTGATACATGACTACACAGGAAGGTTAGTGTCCTTGTTGCTGCTCCATAGACAAAGTTATTTTGAAAGTAACTCCACGTGTTGTAATCTGTATTCCAACTGCTTTAATTTGTTACTCTGCACCTGCTGCAATAAACACTTTACATGTTTCAGTTCAGCTTTTTGAGATGGAGGCTTTTCAAGAGAGAGACTGAAATGATGAGGAGAGAAAGAAAAGAGGGACGATTTTAGTATGCAACGGCGGAGACAGAAGTGTGTAAAAGATAAAAGTAGGAGAAGATTAACAGAAAAGGAGGAGAGGAGGACGAGAAAACTGATTCATAACCAGTCCAGGAGACACATGACAGAGAGGCATGCAGGCTACAAAATCTGAAATCCAATCCAAAAAAAAAAAAAAAAAGTTTTATGGTCCAATGTAATTACTTTTTTAAGACTTAATCTGACTCTGACCAAGTAACAACGCACGAGTGGAGTCATTCTCTTGTGTTTGGAGTATATAGATTGCATTTGAGTCCTGTTTGTGTCCATCTCTTCATCATCGTGGTCTGTGTGGCGCTGTGATAGCTGAGGTAAAATAGGATTTAGCCATGTTTTATTTTACTAACACAGCCCTGGTTATGGACTTCAGTGATATAATGTGTCGTTATGTGAAGGCGTTTAAGACGACAGATCAAGCCCTAGCCATCAATTCAATGAATGGTCTTTTCTTATGTGGTCCACAGGGCCACTTTCTCACAGCAGAGCACTGGGACACTGTGACAGCTCTCTCCCATTTAAAACATTTTTTTTCTTCTTCTTCTTCTTCTTCTATAAGATCCCTCTGACAAAGCTTTCTCAGTTACTGCCAACAGGGGAGAAGTTCTCTATCTGCATACCCTGGAAGACCTAAGAGCACGTGACTTGACAAGACTGATAATATTCTTAGTGATTTTTTTTTTTAATCAAGAGTTTATGAATTATGAAAAATGAATTATTAGCAGTTATCAGAGGGCTCCTAGAAGTTGCCATGGATCCCCCTGGATGTAGATCAGGAGTCTTTACAGTGGAGGATCCCACAAGACATCATTAACATTATCTTGCTTGACTGGCTGGAGGGACAGAGTCTTTCTTTAATTCCATGTCCTAAATAATCCCCAGTTACCTCTTTAAAATTGGCAACCAAAGTGTGGTCATTACAGACTAAATGAGGGAATTTAAGGTTAGTAAAAGCAGACAAAGGATTTTATGGAAAATTGATGAGACTTTATTCAGTTTAATGCTTCCTGTGTGGATGTGCTGTGTTGCCGTGGTGCCGCCCATTGTATTTTTCTAGCTGGCATTGCCTTGTTGCAGCAGACATCGTGGTCTGCATTGTGCATTTGGTCTGGCCTGCAGCCATGTTCATCAGAGGCAGTTATGCCTGTCTTTGATCATCAGCTGGGAGGGCAGAGGCTCACACTTCACAGCACCTCTCACCCCCACATACCATACACCTACCAGTCCTTCCTGTAGTCTGCTGTGTCCTTCCAAACTCCTTTAGCTACTGTTGCTGTCCAGATGGCCACCATGGCAAACAGGATGGAGGTGCAAGGTTGTGTTATGGAGCAGGACCAATTTGTAAATATCGTCCAGTCGTACAGGTACATGTAGCAAGGCTTGGTCAGATTTGGTGCAGACTCTTTGTATTTTTGTTTTAAAAATTTCCAAAAAGTTTCCAGTGAAAAACAATGTTGCAAATATACAAACTATGCATTCGGAGAAATTGAAATCGGCATGTAAGCGATGAACTAAAGAAGCAGCAGGTTAAGGACGGGATGAATAATCCCGTGGTGAGCCAGCCTGTCTGTGACTCTGCTGGACATGCAGCCATAGACGTTCCCTCGCATCTTCAGCCCCTGGATATCAAAGGCCGTGACCAACACTCTCTTAATGTGCGTGTTTTTTCTGAGGTCAGTGCTTCCCTTCCTCACCAGTCATATGCATGGCACCTACTAAACCTTTCATGATTTGCTAATGTAGCATTTGAGTTCTGAGGTCAGCCGTAATAACACATTTCTCTGAACATTTAGTCTTATCCTGGCTTTTTTGCTCAGAAAGCACTATTAATGTTCCATTCCAATTTGTTATTGGTAAACACTGTGAAATTGCATGAGTCAACAGCTTCACGGAAGACCTGATTTGCATGAGTTTGCCTTTTGAAACAACATCCTCCCTCTTAAAGTATGTTTTAGTATGCACCATCTGGTCTTTAGTTCAGTGCTGTATCAAGCACTGAACAGTCATTCTCCTACCAGGAACGGAAGGTTTCAATTTTCTCCTCAATATAGGCCTCTGTAGCATTGAGCATCAAAAATCTGTGCAAATTACATGATGTAGGGCTGCATTTCATCTGCTCTGCTGAGTTAAACCAAATGACTATTTTGCGGATGGACTAACATTCGTCTTCCCGGTCTATCTCTGATTTGTATCTTTTAGTTTTTGCTGTGAAGAGTGTTTATTTTCCTCATGCTGTAACGTCAGACTCTACGCTCTCCGTAAAACTGTCTGCCACATAGCAGCTGCAGTGAATGTATCTAATGTGTATTTTTATCACGCCTTTGAAAATGGGTGACTGCCAAGTGGAAGGATAATAAGATGTGGAACGTGCGGGTGAATTTTAAAACAATTCCAATTTTGCCCTCCGTTTCCATTATCATAATCTTCAAAGATGCTTGTCTTGTTCATTTTGCTCATGACCCTGGAAAGTAAGTCATTGAATTTCCTGAAATAACTGCAAATAAGAGAGCCATCATTAAGATCCCCAGTGTGTAGGAGTGATAGGACAGCAGAGACTTCGGATATGAAAGGACATCCAGTTGATGGCTTTGCAAATGATCTGAACCCCACTCATGACATGAATGCAAATCTGTCAAGTTTTCCTCTTCCTTCTGCAGTGCTGACTGACCCCATAATTAGATGAGTACTGAGAGATGTGCTTAGCTTGTGGCAGTGCTGATGTGAAATAGAGTGAAGTGTTTTCTATACACGGTTTAAAGGTCGTAAGACACAGGGCAACTCTGATAGCAACATCGTACCTTGAATTAGCTCAGCACTGTGCTTCCAATCTCATGGGAATATTTTATTGCAGAAATACAGGATATGACTGATTATCCAGCTTTCAAAATAGACTTTTGTAGGGTTGGGAATTTTTTTTATATGTCAGAGCTAACAGTACTTGTGTAAAAATGTTTTACTGTATATCTCATCTAACAAAATATGCCAGCCTTTCTAAAACATTACTGTTTGATGTCATCTTTACTCATGCAACTGAGAACTTTCCGAAGGAACACAGTATATTCTAAAAGCTGCAGCATTATCCGATTTCTCAATATTGATTGAGAAACATTTGATCACAGAATGAGTAAATAGGAATCATGCTAAGAACACAGTTCAGTGGCTTTGCTGTACACATTGTAATGCCCCTTGAAGTAAAATAGGAAGTAAATTTAGGATTTGTAATACGAGGTTATATAAATGAAACTGACTTGACTCGACTTGATATTCGCAGCTCTAGTCACCTAAAGCACCAGCAATTATGAGTCATTCGCAAGAGGGCATACAAGTCCAGGAAGAGATGCACACAAACAGACAAAATCCCCAAAGAGAATGGGATCACAGACAGACAATCAAAACAGAAAGGGATCATGGTGGGAGGGGTATTTTAGGATAGAAAAAAAAAAACATCTCACAGAGGGCTGGTATTTGTAGGATGGAACATACTGTATACTCAGCGGGGGAGAACTCTAGATTCAGAGTTGGAATGTGGAAATTCTGCAAAAAATATGGAGAAGTTGGTCTATTGATGAAAGCAAATCGGTGCAATGAGGACAGTTCACATCAAGGAAATGCACCAGGAGGTACACAAACCATGTGACACCACTGACACAAATACATACACCGATAAAACTTTTGGATCTGACATTCATGTGGATGTTATTTAGACATATACCACCCACCTAGACCAGACCAGGCACCCCCACCCCATAGCAATGACACTCCTTGATGGCAGCAGCCATCCCCAGCAGGATGCAGCCTGACACA
>JASGAT010372857.1:2524-12801 GCA_030220025.1 Chelon auratus
GTTACTAGGTTCATTCTTCTCTGAGGGTGTGTGTTTCAGTATAGGCCTCCTGTCTTTAAGTGTACAACCTATCTACCCGAGTGTCCCACCACAAGCAGTATTGTAATTTTGTTTCTTTCTTCTCCAGGACAGGAGCTGGCACGGCAGACTTCCCCGGCGGTGGTTCCCCTCTCACTTCTCTTAATTTGGCGCGTGGGACGGGGTGGTTTGGTTTGAGTTGTACCGCTCCTTTTTTTTTTTTTTTTTTCTTTTTCCTTTAGTCTGTCTGCCAAGCTAAGTCTTAGCCCTGTTCCTGCCATTTGTTTATTTTCTACTTCAGTTAACAGTGGTTCATTATTTTGACACTCAGGCCGTGATGTTTAGCATCTTTGTGTTCTCCTAACATATTAAATTTTTAATCAATCTATCCGTAATAATGAATGTAATGCATCTGTGTGACCTTCTGTTGGTAAGGACGCTGGTTAGAGTGCAGTTCCCCATTGTCGGGCAGCTTTCCCTTTCCCCTCCATTTGGCCACGATGATAACACAAAGGTTGGTTTTATTACTTGCTCTAGTCGAAGATTTAATAAAAACGGTTGGGACTTAAATTCATTTATACAAATCGTCCGAAAACGGATAATATTTATGACTTTCAGTCAACTGTTAAGTTATAGTTGTGAATTAATAAGAAGTCAGATTAGCTGAGAGTTTTTTTTTGTGTTTTTTTTTTGAAGTATTTTTTTTGAAAAATATTTTATTTAACCTTTCAGATTAAAAAAATAGAATACATTAGATTTAATTAAAAGAATGTGATGATCATAGACTTGTATATCATGTACAAAATACATTAGTTATGCAGTATGACTCATGTCTCTAGTGTTTTATATATAACCTTAACAGAGGAAGTCCTGTAGAGTTTCCTCTTTTCCATGAACCAGTGACTCCCCTCCCTCAGAAAGCAGTTCTTTAAATTCATGCTGTTCATCCATCAGCACCCCTTAGTGGACAAACCAGGACAAAACCACTAAATGTTATTCAATGACGGGCATTCAATGTGGCATGTAAAGGGTTTAACCTAATGGTATCAGCCACTCACAAATGACCTGCTGTTATTAGTCATTGATACAAATGTCCACACATGCATAATGAAAGGACCACAATTTCTGCTTCAATTCATTAACAGACTGACAGGAACACTGAGACGATCGCACCTGAGCATCCTCCAGTGTTTACTGAGAGACCGCAGATCAGGAATCCAGACGTTAATCTGTGTGAACGCTTTACAGCAGCACAGAGAGATGAACAGCTGTTATTGTCGTGTGGGTGAGCTATGTTTAAATGATGTTGCATGTGTGCCTCTTGACATATTACCAACAGCACCTTCCGGTAATTTATAGTAATGTGTACATGTGCAACACTGAGTGCACAAAAGACACAAGCAGGGTGCCGTTCATCAAAACTCTGCTCCACTGTGCCTCTAGTGATGGAGCATTTGACGACCGAAGTACAGGTCAGCTGCTTGCAGAGTACATCAAGCCGAGTCTAAACAGTGAGTAGCCGCTCTTTGCAACCACCAGCGACTCACCAAGTGCTTGCCAGAACTGGCAGAGTTTGCATCTGGTGCAGTTTGACACATGAGTTGACACAGATAGACAGCTGCCACACACATACATGCGCAATGATGTTTCTCCAACCTTTGAGAAGCACTAAACCCTCCCTCCCGTTCTCTTCTTTCTATTCTTCAGTGCTCCTTTTGAGGACCAAAAGCAACGTCTTTTCAACCTTCAGCAAATGCATCTCAGATAAAGTGGGCTAACTTTGTGCTATCCTTCATGGAAGCGAGCCAGTAAATCATGTGCTCACACACTCTCTGCAATGCAGCTCCCACAACAACCCTGCATTTTTACATTACATTACACTACGTAGCTTATAGGATTACCCACGGCCTCAATATTCAGATACTGCTGACAAGCTGATGAAATTTCAGTGATGCTTGTTCTGAGCATGAACCCTGTGCCCGTCCTGCTCAGTAGCCTCTCCCTTTCACGCCCCGTGAGGCAACACCCACACCAGCACTGATGTGTGCTATTAACACCTGTCTGCCCACTGTGGATTAAGCATGGTCACCTCCTCCTGCTATCACCCCGGGTCTCTGTAAGCAAGCATAAACACACAAAATGTGACAGCTTGTACCTCCAGGAGGAGGGAAATCTCATCTCACATACTTATATTATCAGGTCCTCTCCTCATATCTCTGAGCAGCATGTCAATTGCAATATTTGCAATCTATACCGCCGAGTAATCTTCCTTTCATTGTTAAAATGAGGCCATCTGTGATGCCGTAGTTGCATGAGAGAGAGTGATATGCATTATGCAACACGGCTTCAGTGAGTGACACAATGGTATCGCTGCAGCATCGTTGCCGTGTCTCACTAAATCGATTCCACGCTTGCTTTTTCCCTCCTCAGACTGTGGACCGGTTCCAGCTGATAAAAGTCCCCGCAGTGCGTTTCTCATGTGAACATCTCGTTTCTAAATGGACTTGGCCACTTCTACTCGAGCCAAAATGAGCTTGACCGCAGCAATACCAGCCCGTTGTCAGTCAGCACTCATCATCGCCACTTAGCTCATTTCCTGTCATGTGTTTTCCTCACGGTTCCAGAGAGTGCTTTTAACGCACACGTTCTCCTTTCTCCCGCGCGCCGAAATGCTCCACAAGTGAGCAGACACCCGCTGGAATGTGCACAGCGTGGTTGTCCTGAAAATGGGGCAGAGACCTCCAAAAAGTGGCACAATCCCCCAACACGGGGGCAACAGCGACTTCATACGATAATCAGATTTGGAAAGCCAGAGCCCAGAAAGCCTCCGGTTGCAAATAGAAGGCCGTATCTCACCCAATACATTTTTAGCCGGAGGCCTTTGAGAGCTGGTTGGCGGAGCAGAAGGCGTCCTGTCAGATCAGAGCAGGGAGACGGGTTCTGTATGTCAACACGTGTCCTATATTTGATACTCAGATTGTAGTCATCAGATTTTACTTACACATAAGTGCCACACAAAGTAGTAAAGACAAAATATCTGGTCGTTAACAACTCCAGGACACGCAGTAAACGACACTCAGATTCTCTTCAGTCCGCAAACTCAAAGCACTTTCTTTTGCCCACCCCGCCACCACCCCCACGTTCTGTTGTTGCTCTACAAAAGTGTGACTCAACCCATTCTTCTACTCTTTCCTCCGTTTCTTCAGCTCATTAACTGCGTCCAATAAAAACAAAATAACACATGAGTGGCCTCCCCACGCCCAACAACATCTTAGACCTTGACCAACAACAAAGCCAACACGGGTGGAGCACGCACCATAACACAAGACCTGGTTGCCTGGAAACGGGCATGTTATGGCAGGAGTTTGTCTGTGCTGCTATCTGTCATAGCAGCACAAAAACAAAATACATTAACCCTAGAACATTTATTCATATCATGTTTGTAAAAAAAGTAACAAAAATGTAAATGACTTGGTGCGCGTCAGGTCTAACGATGATAAACCTCCCTCTGTGAATCCGTAATATCCACTCACGCATCATCTAGGCCCCAGATTCCAAACACGGCTGACCCAGCTGCTCAGCTTGCCGACTCCTCTCCCGTTTTTCGTCTCGCAAACACTCAGATAAGAAGGAGCCATTCCCTACGGCGCTGGTTTGGGGTAAGTGGAGAGAGGATGGGTTGAATGTCATAACAACAGGGGATCTGCCCTGATTTGGGTTTGCCCTATTTGGTCTCGGCTTATGCAGCTGTCAGTTGTCAAGGAAATAGGGAGACGGCCACAATAACTAAAAACGTTGCCCCGGAAAATGTGTTTAAAGTTCTCTTGATGAACTTCAGACCAAGAAAGTGCAACAAAAAGTGTAATTAAATTGCAGGACAGTCTGCTCTTATTTTTAACTGTAATACCTCACCACAGTCAGCTGGGATTGAAACTTTATAGGTGCAGTAATGTGCAGAGATGTCCACTGAAGCTAGCACGCTAACTAGTAAGCGCCACATCTTGTAATATTCTACCACAAGATGGGATAGGAAGTCAATGCAACATGGTAGACGCGCTTGAAGCTACCTGAAGAGAATGATTGGAAGAGGGATTTGTTTTTTGGATAACACGCACATCTACTGTAGCTATGCTTCCTCACACAGGACTTATGAGGTCCCCTAAGCACGTGCATCAGATGATGGCAAGGCCTGGAGGCCTGGGCCCGTATTCCTAAAGATTCTGAGAATCCTCTCCGAGAGCTCCTAACTTAGCCTAAGAATTCCTAGCTAGGAGTCTTAGTTTAGGAGTGTTTCCAGAAAATTCTCAGGAACTGTGGTTGACCCCGTTGCTAGGTATGAGTCATCATTTCAGAAGGTGTGATTGGTTGATCCTAAAAGCTAGATAAAAATACAGTTTTGGTGATAATGGTTTGGTCAAATCAATAGACTTAATCATAGAATCTGATCTCTATGAAGACTGTGTGATTATAAATAAGATTTTACATAAAAATAAATAAATAGTAAGCTGTACTTTAAAAAAAATATCCTACAAAATGTATGAAAACTCCCACTTGCACAGTATTCACATGCTGATAGTTCAATTTATTTGCTTCCATTCATTCGCCATGCTGGTCATTTTTCATCCATTTGGTATTAACAAGGGTAATATGGCTCAGCTTTCGTCATTTTCTTTGGATGCTAACCGGCCGATAAGAAGCAGCGTTGGTTGGTGTTCAAATCTTCCACAAACTGAACAGCAATGGAGGAGAAAAGAAGTAGGAAACCCAACTGGACAGAGGTACAGTGTTTGCTTCTGGCTCAACTGGTCAATGAGAATAAAAATGTTTTGAGAGATAGATTTGACCCCAGTGTCACCTCTACTGCATTGCTGCATTTTTCCTGTTGCTAAATACCTATTACATATTCAGTGTTGAGATAACTTTAATTTCCGGTGATATTGCGATTGTGCCGTTGGGTTGGAGAAGTAAGCGCATCTCTAATGAGATCAACCACGAACATGATTCTTGCACGATCCGATCTGTAGCGTTTAATTAATTCACTGTCATTCTGCCTGAGAAACTTCTAAGCCTCTTAAAAGTCCTCCTCCCTGCTCTTAACACATCTCACCTTAGGAGCACTTTTAAGAGCTAAGATACTTTAGGAATGGCTTTTAGCTTTACCAGGATCTACTCTTAACTTTGAGGTGAAATTCTTCATGATTCTAAGAATTTTCTTAGAATCATGATACTCATCTAAAGATGCACAATTTCTTCAAAAAGAAAAAACGTTGCGTGCAGTTCACCTCATCCCTATAACACATTTTAGTGTCTTTCAGCCCATGGTTTTGCTCCATGCACTGTTGGTGTTCATTCCATAAATTTCCACGAAAAATGGAAAATGAAGAGCCAGACATTTCCCAAAGGAGATGGTATAGACTAAAAAGCTTAAAGGTAGAGGGCGTTCTGATTTACATTGACCACATGGTTCAACCTGGAACACAAAGTACAGCACAAACCACACACAGCTGCCATTACACACCACATATTTTCTCCCCTGGATGCTCCTCAGTCTGTTTATTGACTATATACTTGAAATATGACAGAATTAAAAGTAAACATTTAAAGATGATTTGAAAACCCCTTTAAGATCAGAAAGTGTCACCAAAATGCGTTATTGTAGGTAAAAAATATCTTTCTAAAATTGTCCGCACTTGGCGTGACACCCTGTGTCACCTTTGAGGCTTACCTTATTACACGTCTAAAAATAGGACTTTGCGGGGCCTTGTCAGATTGGAGGTCGCTGCTACTGTGGCGCGCAGCAGTGACTTTAGAGATGAGAGGGGATAACAGAAACTGAGTCACAAAAATGCCGAACTGGGTCACGCTGGAGCTTCTCTCACAGAAAACTAAGACAAGGAGACAAAAACGGAACACCACTTTGGGACTTTTTTTGATGGAGTTTGAAACACAAGTTTGTACGTTCTTCTAATTTGCTCATACGGTTTTTCCACGCTTATCTCAGAGTGTGCTTCTTCCCTCTGCTGCAAATAGGCTGCTCCCACCTCATGTGTTTCCGTTCTTTGAGTGAAATTGAGGGTGTGAAAAACAACATGTTTTTTCTTAATTTATTTTGTGGGAACTGTGGCATTGTTGGCTGTTTGGTGCCCGTGCATTAGCCACTCGTGATCAGTCAAGGGGTACAATCACGAACACGCGGGAGGGTCTGTCTCACTGAGCCGTGCCTGAGGTTACCCTCTGCTGAGTGCGGCCACAAACCAGCGAGTGTTGCTTTTTTCCCAGCCTATATTTGGAATTCAAGTCTTAAACCGTACAATTCGTATGCAGATATACGCCGGGTATTCATTAAAATGCCAAGAGCTGTAGCAAAATATACAGCGTTATTAAGTTTGAGCGCAAATTCAATAAAGCTTTCTTGCAACAGATACAGTCCGTTCCCCCAGAAAGAATCCATGAATAGCATTAATGCAATTAGTTGGGTTCAGAGGAAAAGGTAATTGCTAATGTGTGGATTATGAGCGGATGAAAGACGTACTCCTGAACTGTGTCACGTTCGGTCTCCTCAGAACATTCTGTTCACTGATATGTGAAGCACTTTTTCAACCTTTTAACTGTTGTTTGACTCTTGTGCTTGAGAACAGATACGAAAAGAGGAAAACACCATCAGCTAGAAATTTCAAATGACACCTTTATAGAACGCGGATGCTAATCACAAACATCTGCACTGATTTACTAGACTGGTTTCTAGTTTCTATTTTAAATCATCACGTTTTACTAGAGGGCCTCTGACCAGCGGTGCATTACTTTTCTGGTCCATTTGCTGGTTTCCTGCACTATTTAAAGCTCTGTGACTCCCTTAACTGTTTGACACAATGGTCTCTCTCTAGTTTTATCAGAGGACAAGGGCCACGTAACTTTAATTTCAACCTTGTGTGCTCACCATCAAAAAAGGTAGAAAATGTATGTATTTATAATAAAAAAGTAGAGACCAAAGATGAGCCAGACGTCTCTTGTCACGTCATGTCTTTTTTTCACAAGTCTGTTCTTAGTTCATCAGGTCCTGGCCTTGACGCCCTCTGCTCACGTCACCGTTCCACATCTGTCCACAGAACAGCATCTGAGCCAGCCGTCCAGGCCCTTTTATGCCACACGTGATGCAGTGGAAGGATTCCAAGATCACGACCTGCTGACCTGAGAACAGGTTACCGACCTATAAACCGGTGAGGAGTATGCAAGACTGCGACATACGACTGGTCAAAAAGTAAGCCAATTCTAAATGACTGCAGTGTATAATATCTAAACCACACGGGCTATAGTTTATAAGATGTGATCCTGGTCATTAAAACACTCAAATGCATCACTTAATGCTACTCAGACATCCACAAGGGAAATTGCATGGTCACAGTAGCTAAGTTGCACATAAAAAACACTCTTGAGAACCACATGATAAAATAAGATTAAAATTAAAAAAATATAAGCAAAAATCTGGTAAGATATAATAAAATAGCATAAAAAAATACAAAATTAGCATATGAATAAATGTACAAGAAATAGAGACAGAATTAAATATATATTAGATTCTCAGGAAGGATTAAATCAAAAGATTTAAATTGGCAGAAAAAGTCCATTTAGGAAATAAACTGTTGTTACGCCCCTCTGCATCTCTACTGGCCTTGCAGTGGCTGTGCAGGCTTCTCTGGCTTGCGCTTAATCACCTTAACCAGCCACATCTGAGAGGACTGAATAAAGGGCCTTGTAGAAGAGGCCTAATACGACCGTTTTCACCTGCAGAGGCTCACTATGCCTCACCTGTTGCCTTTTAATGAAATATAAACCCTTATTTATGTAACTAAGTAATGTGCCTCCACTTTATGTTGTGGCCCTCGTGCCAGGTTGTAACACTATTGTCCGCTGGCCACAGAGATATCAGCTTTGTGGATTATATTTATTGAAAGGCTGTTGCGTTGCACTGGTTTTGGGTCTAATAAATTATCGACTGAGCGCAGAAGTCAATCGTGTTAATCTGAAATGTGTCCTCAAACACATAACCACGTTAAATAGCGGCTCACACATTGTTTCTGGGTATGATTATGCTTCAAATCCTAAACTCGTCTCTGCATAAAATGAATTTAATAACTGAAAAAGTGCGTGACCCATCTTTGAGTTTTTGGCACGCAAAAAAAAAAAAGAAAAGAAAAAAAGATTATATTTGCTCTAAAATGTTAGCTCCAATCTTGCCTTAACCAAACCAGCTGAGACTCACAGATGTCATTCAAATGGGAATCAGAATCCCGGTCGTCGCAGTGTCAAAGTCAATTTCAATTAAAAGTTTCTGGTGTAGAAAGGCGTGTGACTGCTACAGCTGCTGGAGATGAGAAAAGAATATATAACAGCAGATTCATTACTTGTAGTTGCTTGAGTTCCTCAGTTTGGAAAAGGAACAGTCCTGGTGTGTGTTCATGAGGCAGATTGCATAATTTATAGATATATATCCTGACCAGACTAAAATTCATTCGACTGCTGAATGGGTTATTGCCCACTGCAGCCTCAGTCAGGGAAAAGAGTGCACCTGAGCTCCGGCACAATGCACTGCTGAATGAGAGCAAGGGGTTCAAGCGCCGCCTCATGTGTCACTGCAGCGGCCCGATGCCGATATCAATGACAGCTGCTTTCGCACATCGGACGTGCCAAAAGTGGCAGGATTCACTGTGTGAACTCTTCATGCAAGTAAATCCTCCAGCCATGAATCGACAAAAGCATCAACACGCTGTAACGTCATGTCTGATAAATCCATTTTTAAATCCAAGCTGTTGCAAAGGCTTACAATACTCAATCAATGGCTTTACCGAATCATTTTATAATGAGTATAATCTGTCATGAATAAATTAAATTTGATCGCAACGCTCTGAAGCACCGGAACCGTCTTGTGTACAATAATTGCTTGATGACTTTTCATGTTGTATGATTTATTCTGAAGGAGAAGATTGAGGATTTTTGCAAATTCTTATCAGTTCATACAGGCCAGGATTGGTCTGGAGTGGCGGTTAAGCCGGGCCTTGGTTTTTGGTTTTGTTTTCTCCCCTGATTTTATAAAATTTTAGCTAAATACTGCATCAAGAAAAAGTCAGGGGCAACCATGTTTCCATCACTTTTTAGTGTCTCATGTGTTTTTTGTCCTCTTATTTAGCCTGTCGTTTTTAAGCACTTTACAGACACCTAATAAGTAATTTATAAGACTGCATAATGCACAATTATATGAAGGCATTTTTGACATTTATTTCAGTTTCCTCTTACAGTCGATCCTTTGTCAAAATGTCACTCTGATGACAAAATGATACCCACTTGCATCATATGAATACACTGTCAGATCAGCAGCAAAACACTAGTCTGCTTTATATAAAACACTGCAGTTTTTTGTTTTCACTGTTTTTATTCAGTTCCACAGAAGGAAAGTTTTCACAACAACCAAAAAGTGAAATGCTCAGTGCATTTTACAATACAGTAAATTCAGTTAAAGCAAAAATAAAACAAACAATACACTACGGTAAATACAGAAAAACACAATTCTGCAGGGGACTTATGGATCCTGCCGTCTGTTTGCGTCCACCCCCATTAGGTCTTCTCGCCATTCTGTAAAAAAATGCAACCACAAATTGTTATTGTTTGCTTCTTTTTTTTTTTTTTACAGTACTGAATATACTGTACTTTACTGTATTTACCATACACAGTACTGAAACATCTCAACACATTATCACGATATGTTTCACAAAACTGCCACTTTTGTTCGAAAAGGAGTATTAGACACCCTGCAGTACAGTACATGTGATACGGTAACGTGATATGGTACAGTACTGTAAATACTCTAGATACAGTCTGAGTAGAGTAGAGAGTTGAAGACATACCTGTTTTCCAGTCGGAATGTCCTCATTATGGATGAAACTGTGAAACAGCTTAGATTAGGGTGGACTCTCTGCCCAGCATCCCTCATAGTCAGGCCATGGTTTATGACATGGTCCACCAAAGTTGCTCTTATGCCATCCAAAATAATGGTCCTTGCATGGCCTCTTCGACCACGTCCTCCTCTCTGTCTCTGTCTTCCTCTTCCTCTGCTTCTAGCTCTCCCTGCCTCCATGCTTGCAGTGTTCTCAAAATGGCTTGCAGTTTTTTCCAGTTGCTAACACACTAAAATGACATGGATAGCACAAATATTTAAACTGACACACAGGGAGCAAAACCTCATCTCAAATCTCCAAAACTTTAAA
>JASGAT010372859.1:0-14894 GCA_030220025.1 Chelon auratus
AACGGATTGCAGGAGATCTGATTTATTCTGAAATCAGATCCAGTGATTTTAGCCAGTATGTGACTGATACTCTGCACCAGATCAACATATTCCTGCTTTGGTGCCCACACCAACTCTTTTGAGTGTTCTACACTCAGTATATCTGTAGCTTCTACCTCGGGGCTGTCAAACATAAGGCCCGTGGGCCAAAACCGGCTCGCCAGATGGTTCAGTCTGAATTTGCATAGTGTGAAAACTACATAGAAGATCAGTCAGAACACAACACTGCACTAAAACAAAGGGAAACATATGGAGTTGTCATTATTTAAAGGTTATTATGCTTTTGCTGTGGTCCGGCCCCCTTGACGTCAAATGTCCTGTCTGTGACCCCTGAACATGAATGAGTTCGACACCCATGTTCTACCTGAATGTCTCCGGTCTGGCGTTTAGTTTCACTCCTGCGTCCCTGATTGCACATTCGTGTGAGCATGTTAAGTCGCTGCTCTTGAAAACCGAACCTTTCCTGCTGTTGTTGGTTCACACTGAGAGGTTTTCACCAGCAAACTGGCATAATGCCTTTTTTGTTGTGAATAAGTTACGATAAATGTAATTTAGCAGAGCTTCATTAGCTGTTCGCTACTTTATCTTGCTGTGCTGAGCAGTAGAAAAACACTTAGACTGTATCAGCATGGCTCAACTGATCAAAGCCTTTCACAGCACAGCAGGGCACGACTAATCAGCCTGCAATGGAAAAATCCCAACTGGCTTGGATTTTTTTTCACTTTTGTCTCCAAGTCTTAAGATGTTCGCATCAAAAAAGAATCTGTGATACGACTTGTGTTTTCTGTCACTGTTTCTTATCTATCGCTCCTGTTAAAGGGATGTAAACTTTCCCTCAGACATACAGAACGACGTATGGCAGACCAGAGAAGTCACAAAAATACCATTTATCCATACATGTACTTTTAGTATACATGCATTAGCATTTGTGTGGTAATGCTACTTGAAAGTGATTGCATGTGTTCATGCATCTGTCCGCTTCTTTTTTGTTTTCATCAACACATTATTACTATTAACTATCATTGGTTCCAGGCTTTTTCAAAATAAAAGTCACAAAAACTAGTAGGAGCTCATGGCAAGTACTCGCCAAAGGTGATTAAATCCTAAATCTCACTGGGTCTGTCTCGTTTTACTTTAACTTCAACCACATCTCACCCTTCAACTGAAGCTATTATTTCAACTCTTTAATTGTCTTTGAAAATCCATTTGATGCTTTTACTTCCTTTAGCACTTGAACCGTTTTCACTGATTGAAATTACACAGCTCCCCCCTGTAATGTGGTCCAGATTACAGCATTTCCAGATATGCTTTGCAGTTTATTTTGCCCATCAGCCTGCACACGTATTACCCAGAGTGCATCCATTATCGCTCGTAATTTTCTCTCCTTCTTACCTTCAGAGAACTTCAACACGGTATCCCTGTAACAGATGAAAATGACAACAGGTTAGGAGAGTCGACAAAAGCTGCACAGCAGGCAATCTCTCAGGTCGTGGTCTCTAGGATCCTCATGGCTTCTCCAGGAATGGGTATGAATGTGTTTGCAGCGTCAGTCCAGTCAGACGCACGCTCTGAGATTTATGGATACCAGCATTTAATCAAACAAATCAAAGTTTTAACGATTTATGTTTACGTGCACTCACGTTTTCTTGGTGTCTTTTCAGCTATCCCCCCGTTTTTAATGAACCATCTGGAAAAGAAGGCTTTTCTGAAGGTAGGCACATTTATGAATTCATCCTTTAAAACACAAACCAGGGAATGCATATTTTAATACAGCAGCCTCTTGAACATTTTTTTAGTTCGATCAAAGGCTTTTAGTTACCACTCGTCAGAGGAATGACATGCTCCGAGGACATGAGGCCGCTCTAGTATGGGAATTCTCCAGCGCCATTGTGCCCCTCACTCGCTTTTTTTTTTTTTTTTTTTNNNGTGCTTGGTCTTTTCAGAAGTTCCCATGGATGAGTGCACCTATTCAAGTCGGCCTGGTGGGATTCTGGTGAGTTGTCAGAGACGGTCCACCTGATAAGCCATGATGTGGGGGATTCCTTTGAAAATTTAACCTGATTTCCTACAACCATGATACGATGTATAATACTATACTGCCATTCAAGTTACAGTGAAGAAAGTCAAATGAAATGTGCGCGTAGGGTTTGTCAGTGGATAATGCTCTGAGGTTCCTTCAGCCCACCTCGTGGCAATTAGGTGACACTAGGTGACATTAGGTTTTTTTTTTTTACGTTTTGCTGCTCAGCTTTGCCCCTTTTGAGGCCGACCTCTGCGTGACCATTTAAAATCATTTGTAACATTCCTTCACCGCGGCACCAATGTCATGAGAGTGATTAGCAGCACATGCTGCCAACAAGCATACACGCAAGAGAAGAGCGGCTATAGGGGCGGATAGACAGACAGAACGATGTGCCACAATATAAAAACCAACAACCGGTGAAGTGAATAACATTTATGATCTCAATACAATATCTTGTTCTTCTGGGAATAATAGGTCCTGGCATTTATTCAGATGTTAGTTTGATACGTACCACAGCCTGAACTTTAGGGAGGTGTCCCTTGCATCCTGGTGCCGTATGTTCACCAGCTAAGCAACGCATAGACACCCGGAACATCCACATGACGTAAAAATAAACAAAAAACGGCCACCTTGTTCCACTGCTATGGTCTCGTCCTGCTGTTGGCGGTGGCCAGCCAGCAGTCATCGTCGGCACCCTGACTGGTCTGCAGCTCGGCAGCTCCAAACAAAACAAACTGTGATGTACTGTGTACTGTTACAGGAGATCTGTGTGCACTGTGAAACAACACAAAATGGTCATCTGTTGGAGATTTAGCATTACTTTGTACACCCAAGGCCACAGAGTGCTTTGCAGCAAATCACTGTGAAGGAGTGTTATGTGGTGAAAACATGTGGACATTTGTGTGATAACAACACAGCTACGTGATGGATTGAAGTTCAGTACATGTGCTCATGTTTCCCTCATGACTGTAATAACTTTATGACCCATCTGCTTGGTCTAATTATACGATCATTTAATTGTGCAAGACAGACTTTCTCATCAGTCTCAGTTGTTCCAACTGTGCTACACTGAGAAAATTACATTACACACAACAGCACGATGTTAGCGTTGACACTGTTAGCATGCTGCTTAGTCTTTTTAATGCGTAAATGGATTATTCACATATTTTTGCAAAATGTTTTAATATCATAGTAATATTTATATCAATGAAAATGAGCTGTGCATCTGATTGTGTACTTTTAATGCACTGATTTTAAAGTTTATTTATTGTCTTTTATGTTTGGTGAGTTCTTTTTTTTAGACTTGATGACTGACGCTCTGGACTGTAAACTTCATAGATCTGTGTTTCTTTTTCAGTCTGGTGTTTGCCACTCCACTCTGCTGTGCATTGTTCCCTCAGAAGAGGTGAGTTAAAGTCGACACAGAGATAACAGCAAATTGTCCGTCACGGCCGCAGAACCTTATCTCCGTCTGGCTGAATATATACGCAGAGTGTGCAGGATTCTGTTTCGCCTGGAAAGTTGCATAATGGCCCCGCAGAGTGTGCTTGATTGTCCCACTGACCCCTGCATTTCTCTCCTCAACCCAGCTCCATGTCTGTCGGCCGCTTGGAGCCAGAGCTGCAGGAGAAAATCCGGGCCAGCCACCCGGGAGTGGAGAGGGTTTACTTCAACAAAGGGCTATGAGTGTGCATCCCCTTCATCCAAACACTGCCATAACACAGCTGCAGGCTCGGTCCTCACCTCTCTGCCAGCTCTCCTCATTCAGTGTGCCAAAGTTAAGTTTTTGTCCGCTCATTTCCACCATTCACATGGGTATCTGAGGACTCCCTCTCTTCTCATTCGGTCTCTTTGTAATGAGATGTTTGCTTTTGTCAATGTGATCGTTGATTTTATCGAAACTGCTTGAGAAGATTTTCTCCGACTGTGCCGGGTGGAAAGTTTGATGTTTCTCATGACAGTAGCCCATGTAAAGATTGTTTTTAAGTGGACTTTCTTTCCTGTGAAGTATTTTTTGAGTCGGTGACTTGTCGATCGTATGTCGCCATGAAAACCAGCGTCATACTCTCCTGGCTGAGATTGGCAGGCAGTTTAATTCTGAATTATTACTGATTATATTATTACACAGCTCTCAGCAGTTGTTGCAGTTGCCAAATCTGTACTTTTTAGACCTCTATCAATGACAACAACCTCCTAATTTAGTTTTGAAGAACGGTACTCCCTTTAACTCACTTAAATTCAGCTCATTTTGCCAAATCAGGTACATTAAGGAAGCCTTGAGGCCTCTGGACATCCGATGTTGTATCTGAAAACAATTCTCCAGGGAGCCACCCTGTAAAATGTGACGGTGGCAGCCATTGATAGGCCAACACGGTGCTATTTGATGTCTTATTGATCAGTGTTTATCACACTATTTATTCTGCTTGCCAGACATGCATGAACAAACCACTCCTCATTCGAGCGTCGCGACAGAAAAGTAATATTTCTGTACACGGAGGCTGCGTTCAGGACCAGTGGAATGTGTTACAGTAGATGGTTTCACCAAAACGCAACAGGGCCGACCTCCATCGTGACTACTCAACAGTTCAACAGTTGATCCAAGGCTTTCTGATCGCGGTCAATTCTCATCCATGACATACGCATGCCACACGACTATTATAGCACAAAAGTAACGCATTTTAAATTGTTGTGGAAGTGTAGTCATGCCGTTTTTAAGGTGTTAAAAAACCTTTACTTATAGATATGGATGTTAGTGTTTAGGGAAAATGCCAAAAACATTGGAAAGATAGTATTTGCCGTCACAGCTTCAAGCAGCTTTTAACATTTCAAACTATGACACATTACAGCCTGGTGAGTTTGAGGAATGTAGGAATTCCCAGTTAACAATCTCCTGCTTTTGTGTTTCTTTATATTTCACTGTCAAAGTGAACTTTATTGTACCGCACAGTCACAGACAGAACACACTATCAGCCGATAAAGCTGCCGTGTGATGTTGCAACTTTTGTTTTACTGCAGCCGTCAATATTCAGATATCTGTCAGATATGTTCAGGCTTTGATGTATGGGGCCTAGTACCAGACTGCATTCATCCAAAAGTTAGCTGAGCTGCTGTAACTTCACACAAGAGAGACTGGGTAGTCACATGCCAGATTTATCACTGGACATTTTTTAAATTCAGGGATGAGAGTGATAAATACAGACTTGAAGCCACAGATCTCACAAGCAGTATTTAAACTTTGACCAAGCTGTCCTCATTTTAAATGATTTTAAATGTATTCTAAGGACCCAGTGTGTATTGAAATCATTCACTGTTTACATCTTAAATTGAACTACATGAAATGCTCGTGATCATTTTAATGCATCCTGTCCTCCTCATGGTGTGTAATTTTCGTAAGGTGTTTAGTGTTTAATACATATATTGCCGTATAAGTAAGTTTATTTTAGATTGTCGGTGTTTCCGGGGAGGTGTGTGCGCGTTGGATTCGGAGCTGTTCCCTAGCTGATCTGAAGTGAAGTTTGTTATTCTAGTTGTTCATGGTGAACTGAATGTAGCATTTTCCAATTCCAGCTGTTTCTGATGTGTTAGTGTAGAGAAGCACAATGTTGTAACAGATCTTAAATGCTGCACAATTTCTTTTTTACAACACGTTAAACCTCTTCAGTTTCCTGACCACAATGATTTCTCGGTACATTCTTTGATCAGCAAGGGAATAAGGAAAAATTGTTTAAACTCGACCTTTGGTAGATATGTGTCTGTCCTTTTAATCTTTAACTGCATCTAACGAGAGAGCTAACGCCTCGTCTGTGTGAGGAAAAATCTAAAAAATGAACTCCCTGTAATGAATAACACACATTCTCGAGCTTCAATCTACCAAAATCAGATGAAATATCAACAGCAGCCAAAGCGATACAAATCGACTTAAGAGGAATAAGTCATTTATGGGTTGTGTTAATCAAAACGAATATTTTTAAAATACTGTGACAAAATGGTATTTGATTGTTTTGCAGTACACTGGGATGATGTGATGTTTAGACTAACCGGATGAAATAAAGTTGATAAAATCTACAAACTAACTTTGTGTGTGTGTGTGTTGCTCGATCACGGACAGATGGCTCCGCAGCACCATCTTCTGGTTGAAAGTGGAAACTGCAGTCGCGTTACAAAGGCATTTTATTCAAGGCACACAATGTTCAGAAGAACTATGGAAGATGGCAAACACAGATTTTGCTTAATTTGACCGCACACAGAGTCTTTACAGAGCATTGCACAAAAACCACAGATTGACGTGAATCGCACTCGGCGAGCTGTAACTGCTACTGAGTATAGTGCATTGTGGGAAAGCGGAAGGACAAACTCAAAGGTGTTTTTTATCATCAAAGAATACAAGCCTGACGATGAAGAAGAAAAAAGATAGGCTATAGTAATGTCTAATGATTGGACAACAATAATAAAAACAGTCTATCTATGATTGCAAAGTATAACTGTTGTGAATCTCAGATTTGTGATTTTATAATAAGTACTAAAGTCATCAGTGTTTGCTTCTCAGTAACTTGTTTGGTGGAGCTGCTGCAACACAGCTGGGTTCATTCTGCTGTGTTTCCTGCTCCCCTTGGTTTAGAGACGTGTCTTTGATCTACAGCAACCACGTGAATCTTAGGAACAGTTACGCCACCTCATCTACTGTAACAACAAGCAGGGCACAATCACATCTACAGCTGAGCCTGTTCAAAGCGAAAAATGACTCGAAACAAGGTAGGCAGTACTCCAAGCGCAATGTAACAACTTCAGCTTAAATATAACATGTAGTAATGTTCACATTCGTGGACAGACATCTTCTACCACTGACCGGAGATGCAACGAGTTGACAAAAGTAAAAGAACCAGATCACAGTCGACTTTCAGCAGATCTCTGCTTCGAATCGTTGACCTTCACTCTGTTCACATTTCATGCACGTTGAGTCCAAGATAACTTTCTGTACGCCGCCCTCTTTGGAATGTGGTAGACTGCCAAGTTGGCATTTCAGCTGGCACTTGGGTAAAACTGACATTTAGCACATACTTCATACATTTTTAGTTTTTTTGTCAGTTTGCAGCTCATTACAAGGCTCCTCACACTGTCTTTATATGCTTTGATCAGTAATTACACATTTTGGGAGACTGAAAAATTAAAATTGGCATTTGGATTCAACAACTTCATTTTTCACATAGGATATAATGAAAAAAACTAGATAAATAATGGTAATATAAATAGTCTGGAATTCGAAAACAGTGTTTGTTCAAATGTAACTCTGTAGTGTCCACTCTTAAATGTCTTTGGATAGATGTTAAAGATTGTTATGGGCAAGTGACCACAGTGGCAGAGACGGTCATTACTCTGCTTCCTGGATGTGGACGTTGCTTCAAGGCTCTGACGAAGCTTCATGCCCCTGAACAGAGTGTAGGCAGGTCAAAGCGTCTAAGGATTTGTCAGAGCACACCTGAGGGCACCACAACAAAAGACAGTCTGCAGCTTTAGGAGAAGAAGTCAGCCCAGCGTGCTCTGTAGTGCATATGATGAGCTGGTTGAGCTAAAAGAAAACATGGGCCATACAAGCTCCCTTGAAGTAAGCAGCACTGCCCTGAGGGCACCTTCAGCGGATGGATGGGCCATTATTTAATGTTACCCTTTCAGCTCAGTCTGGCCTTCAATAAATGCAGTTACTGCTTACTACAATCATCTCTGCTGACCACACGAGGACCACGTATTCAGCATAACTCCTCCTCGCACATCGCCTCCGCCACCAGCAGCGAGTGTTTGTCGGGCTCATTCAGCGCCAAGCTGTTGAGCGAGCGCTTGTCGGAGCGCAGGGAGTTGATCGAGGCTCGGCTGTAGTTGACGATTCGGTCCAGCAGGCTGAGTTTGGGAGAGGAACGACGCCCGTCACCCATGCCAATGTGGACGCTGACGTCAGACAGGCTGCCCTGCTGCCTGCTATTCCCCAGTTTGGCCTCCAGCTTCTCAGCAGTGGGCTTAGTGTAACTACACAGAGACACAGGGAGCAAGCAGAGATAAACATATAAAAATGAGTTTCTATAAATATAAAGTAGAGAGCCCACATACAACATTAAATATCTTCTTACCATTTGAGTAGAAGGGAGGACAAAACCACGGAGACTGACGACAGCGCCATCGCAGCAGAGCCCATCCAAGGCTGTAACACCAGACCAATGGGAAGGAACACACCTGTGCACAGACCAGAGTAGTCAACTTTACTGCTTTACTCCAGGTTTAAGACTCTGAGATCATATAATATTAAATGAACATTTTCTCCAGTACATACCAGCAGCAATAGGAATTCCAACCAGGTTGTAGATAAGAGCAAAAACAAAGTTGATTCTGATTCTCTTGACTGTCTTTTTAGAGAGGTCAATACTCCCTACCACGTCCAGGAGGTCGTTCTGAAAGCAAGAGACAAGAGACGACAAGAGAAGGTAAATGAGAAAGGTCTTAATATCAGATAATACATAGTTAATAATTAAGTAAGATTACCTCTACAGAAAGGGTAGCGCATTTGATATAATAAGGAAACAACTTTATTCAGGTTTTTATAGGTCAATAAAGAAGAGTGGATTTTAATTTAATTATTCAGACGCCTATTACATGACATAGTTTATGACTCTTCAGTGAGTAAATATAATAATGCTGTAAATCCTGTGTGTTTTAAAGACCTCTTCGCTCAAATTCCTACCCTGATCAGCACCACATCTGCTGCCTCTATAGCCACATCTGTCCCGGTTCCTATGGCGATGCCCACGTCAGCCATGGCCAGAGCGGGCGAGTCGTTCACGCCGTCGCCCACCATGGCAACTCTCTTCCCTGCCTGCTGCAGCTGCTCCACCTTGGCCACCTTGTGGGAGGGCAGCACCTCAGCAAACACCTTCCTGATGCCGACCTGGCGGACGAAAGGCGGAAACCGACCGGCTCAGAAACACACAAAAACATGAGGATTTTCCATTTGCAGCTTCACATTACGGCATAATTTGATATATTTTTCATATACTGTACCTAAATTATAGCGTATTCACAGGGTTAGGGTTAGGGTTAACTGCAACCTTCTCATTTTAAAATACATACTGAGGTTGACAGGTCATCGTAATTTTAAAAAAAAAATGTACGAAACAAACATCTGTATCAATCAGATCTTTACCCAAAATCTTCTCTTACCTGGGCAGCAATGGCTCGAGCCGTCTTGCTGTTGTCTCCAGTCATCAGCACAACTTCCAGACCCATGCTGGTCAGCGTGTGGACTGCCAGCTCAGCCTCTGGTTTCACCGTGTCCGCTATGGCTATCATTGCACACAGCGTTTCTATATACACACAAACAAACAGACACATTTAACCACGAGGACAATAGGACACAGCTTTAAGCAGTCAGGAGCAAATTTAAAGTTAAATGTTACTGCTCACCGTCTATAGCTACTAGAACAGCAGTGCGACCTCTGCGCTCATGCTCTATCATGGCATCATCAACATCAGGAACAACTTGCACGCAGTTCCTCCTCATCCACTCCCTGTTGCCAATCAGGACGACATATGTAGCCGTCTGGACGAGGCCTGCACACAGAGATCACACGGCTTAGACGGCAACAAAACAACGGCACCTGCGCGTGAGGTCGCCCCCGACATACTCAGTGGCTGTGGGTCCGTGATGAGTGGATGAGAGGTGGCGGACATCCGGGTGTCACTGATCTGGACGAGGACACTGTTGCGCTGGTTGTTGTCCTCGCTGTCGCTGTCCGCCTGTTTTAGCAGAAACTCCGTGTTGCTGACCTTGCACTGGATGCCACATCCCGGCACCGTCTGAAAGTCTGTGCACGTTCCGAGAGAATCTGTGCCGAGATCCTGCACACACACACGCGCGCGCACACAGTAATCGAGCTGTGTCATTTTACAAATCAGTGTAATGTATAGGACCAGTTATTTAAGGTTTTGACTAAGTCTGAGGATTGTGGATTGGATTGTAGATCCCGAATCAGACGCAGAAACCAACCTGTTTACAGTATTTGGTGACAGCTACTCCCAGAGGATGTTCACTGCTGTTCTCTGCTGTACCCACAATGGCCAGCAGGCGGGAGCGAGGCATCTTATTCCCCTCCACTACCATCTTGACTTGGATAACCCTCGGGGCTCCATATGTGATGGTTCCAGTCTTGTCAAACACCACCGTCCGCACCTGAACATAAAATGACATATTACGAAAAGTTAAATAAAAGACTGCCTGGCTGGATTTTGAGTAATTTCTAGACTAATGCGGTTTTGTAACCTATGAAACCAGAACCACATCACAATGTGTTCAAACTGACAGTTGGCCTGTTACATAATTGGCTGACTACACAGAGGTGTCAGAATGTCATCATTAAAGCACCTTATGCGCCATCTCGAGTGGCTCTCCTCCCTTTATCAGGATGCCATTTTGGGCTCCAACACCTGTGCCCACCATGACAGCTGTCGGGGTTGCCAAGCCAAGGGAACAGGGACAGGCGATGCATAACACTGTTATGGAGGCCTGGAAGGCGAAACGAATCACTGCCTCGGTTCTGGAAATACTTCTGTCGTAACCCTGCAGGGAGGACAGCAATTACTTTTACCTTCAGGGAACGACAAGGCGGATTTAGATATACCGGGGATCTTGGCACAGAAAGATACTAAGATTAAAAAGAACTCACAGGAAAGTACATCTCCACTATAGAGAAGTTCTGAAACCCAATAATAGTCCAGGCGATCAGTGTAAGGAGAGATATGACAACAATGAAGGGTACAAAGTAGCCGCTGATCTTATCTGCATACTGCTGGATAGGAGCCTGAAAAATAAAAATGGACAACATTAAACACCTGCAGAGCGTTACCCCCGAGGCTGGTAGACACGGTGCACAAACCACGTTAATTAACCTTGGAAGTCTGAGCCTCCTCCACCAGTTTGACGATCTGAGCGAGCGTAGTGTCCGAGCCAACATGTGTAGCGTTGACGAGCAGAGAGCCGTTCTGGTTAATGGAGCCCGCGATGACCGAGCTCCCAGGCTTCTTTGTCACCGGCATGGCCTCACCTGAAGTCACAAAGCAAGAGCTGCTCAGAAAAACAACCACGAGAGGCAGTGAGAAAATCATTTAACCGACACTACTGATTCGTCATTCACTCCTGATATTTTACCTGTGATGAGAGACTCGTCAGCCATGGAGTGTCCCTCAATGACCCTCCCATCGACTGGGAACTTCCCCCCAGGAACGACTTTGACCACGTCTCCCCTCTGAACCAGTCCAACATCCACCTGCTCTTCACTGGAACACACATGAAAATTGGAAATGTTGCTCACTGTTATGCTTTCAGCAAACTTTTGTGATTACATTAGCACCGCACCATCCTGAACCTTTCAGCTGATTTTCACAACAAACATTTGGATACGACGTTATCTAAAAGCGACAAAAAGAGATAAAAAAAAAAAAAGCTTTTTGTCAACAAAGTGAGGTCAGAGAACAAGGAGTACCTGAGTATAGACATATCATTGCCCAACGTGACCACTGTGGCCTCGGTGGCTTGTAAAGACATCAGTTTGGACAAGGCCTCGGACGTCTTGCTCTGGAAGGCAGCAAGCAAGATGTTAAGGTTGCTGGATTTCAAAAAGGTTACTTTAAATGTCATAGAAACCACTGATCAGAACGGGCTAAACCTTGGCTATCTGTTCCAGCCATCGTCCCAGAGAGATGAAGACGAAGAGCATGGGGGGTGTGTCGAAGAATGTGATGGGGTTGATTTTCGCCTTCTCCACCATTGCCACTATTAGGACGACCAGCGAGTAGCTGAAGGCTATGGTAGTGGCCAGAACTATCAGGACATCCATGTTGGCAGACTTGTGTTTCACTGCTTTGTAGGCTTGGATGTAGAAGTAGCGACCGCCAATAAACTAGAGAGAGGGAAAACAAACTGTTTAGCACTTAGTGACCCAAAAACATTTCTCTACATTCTCCTGCACATAAAAATGTCAAGCTAATATCATGTTTCACGAGGCTGGAGTTAATCCTTGCGGTTTACCTGCACAGGCACACAAAAGAGGAAAGAGAGGAGGTTCATGATGGAGAGGCCGGGGAACAGCTGTCTCTCCAGGAACATGGTGGAGTGGTAATGGTTGCGGTCCTCGGCTGTATTGTTGTGGTGATGTGAAACATTCATCTGGTGGTCGACGATAATCATGTAGACCATCATCCCCATTACAGGCACGCAGAAAACCAAGCTCACGAGGAAGGATTTTCTCCACCTGAGGAAGTGAGGACGCTTATGTGTTAGAAACTGATTATTTTTTTCATGATCTAGTGTTTTTTTAGTCTAAATGACTAAATATAAATATGCAAGTTTCAAAACTTTAATCCTAAATACAGATAACATTGAACTCTCTACAGACATAAACAAGGCTTCGCTAATAAAGCTGTTTTGCTCTCTATAGAGTCTGGTTCCTGTAATAACAGGATTTATTGAGCAATGTGCAGGCAAGGACTAGTCATAAGACAGAAGACCTTTCTGAGAAAACTGTTGAGTCATTGTGAGTCAAAAATACAACTGGTGTAACGGGACTTCACGTTACATACACATATACAGCATCAGAAGAAATTCAGGCAAACGCTGCTTACTGTCGTATCTCTTTGCTGTGGTCCAGGTGACTGGCAGTGCGGTCCTTCTTTACCAAAGATGCTTCAAACCCTATGCTCTAAAAAGTAAAATAAAAACTACCGATCAGACCTCTAGTCTTTGCGATTTATCACTTCAAACTTAACGGGCAAGTATTTCTTGAAACAACTGCAGAGATAGCGGAGGCAGGGTCAATACCTCGATGTGCTTGATGATGTCTCGCGCACCTATGATTTCAGAGTCGAACTTAATGTGTGCTTTGTTAGTTGCCAAGGCAACAGAGGCATATATAATCCCCTTCTCTTTCATGAGGCTGGATTCGATTTTGTGAACACAAGAGGCACATGTCATTCCTCTGACCTGAAAGAAGATAAAGAGTCAAAAAGAGACGTCAACATTCGTCTATTAAAAGGAGGCTGCATGTATGCATGTACATTCTTCTAATGTACTAACAGGGATGTTTGTGTATTACTTTTATACTGCTAATAGAGAGGTGTACAGATACTCACCACGAGTTCCAGGTTTCCATCTAAATCTTCATAGTTCTCCATAACGTGGGCGCTGAAGCCCAGTTCTTTCACACACTCAGCTATCTTCTCTGGATCGATGACTTCAGGGTTATACCGGACCTCTGCTTTACTGGACATTAGTGCAACCAGAACAGAGGAGACACCTGCACAACATCACAACAGCCACATTTTCTGTTTAGATACAAATAGAAAGCAAAGACATTCAGTGAATCCATGTCAAAAGTACATTTATTTACAGACCAGTTTCGTTCTTGAGGTTTCGCTCGATGTTTGCCACACAGGAAGCGCAGGTCATCCCTCCAATCTGGATGAAGCATTTGGAGTACGTGGCTTCGCTCTCCGGCTTCTTAGATTTGACAGGTGTAACACTTGAAGAGCCTGACAACACGGGATCTGATGCAGGCAGCAGAGAATTGGTTTCTGTTCACAAGAAACGATCGTTAGGTCAGCTTCAGATTACCTGAACTGCTTTAGCCATTCCACTTTGTAGGTAATTCAGCCACCACACAATGTATGCTCTTACCAGGTAGGAAAGCATCGAAGCCCATATCTTCTACGGCGTCCCTCAGCTCCTCTGGTGTGGTTAGAAGGGGATCATACTCAAAGACGCCCTGGTGATCAGCCAAAGAAACCTGGGCTGACACTACACCCTTCCTTTGAGAGATCATGCTTTCAATGGACTGGACACAGGAGTTACATGTCATACCCTCAATGTGAATATTAGCTACAGTAGCCAGAGGCTGAGTAAAACAAGGCTGTAAGGCAGCAGGTTTGGCCTGGGTTGCTCCTGCAGGCCGTGATGAAGGTAAGGCAGGCGTAGGCGATGTGAATGCAGGACTGAAGGGGCCAGAGGAGTCCCAGAGTTGAGTCTTAAAGTTTCCGGGAGGCAGTGCCTCAATGGCCTCTTGCAGCTGAGTCACTGTGACCTTCAGGGGATCGTAGCAGATAGAGGCAATCTCCTTTTCCAGTGAGACCTCCACAGACGAAACACCAGGCAGCACTGAGATATTATCTTGAATGTTGACCACACAGGAACGGCAGTGCATGCCTTTCACCCTGAGCATGACAAGTGTTGTGTCTATGAAGATTTCTGTCTCCTCCGATGTTTCTGACGGAGAAGAAACTGTTGGTTTTTGAGAATCGGCTAAACGTTCAATTTCACTGGGAGACAACTGCAGAGGGCGGGGCTTGGACTTGACGGAGGCTTTGAAGCCGGCAACAGCAATCTGGTCGATGATGGTCTGGACAGTGATGAGGTAAGGCAGGTAGACGATTGTAGCTTCCTGAGACTCTAAAACAACTGTGAAGAATGAAAAAAGGTTTAAAATATAAACACAGACAATAAAAAGAGAAAACAGTTATTTCACAAGAACAGGATGTGACTGACAGATCTACAAGGCACATAACAAAAACATTAATAAAATCTAATAAATCGACAAGTCCAGTTGTCTTTCTTTTTGGACATATCTTGACCTGGATGACTGACAACCTCACAGACGTTACACAATCCTGTTATTTTGAGATTCTGGGGCAGAGATCCTTAGCCTGGTCGTCACCATCCTACGTTTCCGCCCGAAATTTGATTTCGGTCTGCCACGGAGTCTGGCCAAACTGCCCTTCTACGGTTCGCGTGTAACCGCGCCAA
>JASGAT010372863.1:0-10155 GCA_030220025.1 Chelon auratus
CATGCAACATACTCTACCTTGTCACTGGACATCCTTCGATATCGTTGATTAATTAAAACAATTGTTTCCAAAGCCAGTTCTGCATAAACAAATAACGTGCCTGCTACAGTTGGATGCAGTAGGCTTACTTATTTACGACGGAAGTAATGGACAATTACACTTCCAACCAGTAGGGGGACCGAAGAGGAAAACTTCTTTAGTGCTGCTTTAAATATAATTAAAGTTGTATTATCAAATTGCTATAAAGATTGTTTCACCACATTCTCAGATGAATTGTTTATTCATTTAAAAAAGGGTAACAGCGGATCTATAAATTAAAAAGTGAAGAAGAAGACTGTGTCTCGTGTCTATATCTACCCTGATACAGCGTGTTTGGAGGGGAGGAGGCAGCACAGTCATGAAATCCTCTGTCAAGGTCGTGTGGGTAGCGTGTGGGAAGCTACCGCAGCCTTGAATCTGGGGTTTGTGAGAGAGAAAATGCTTTTGTTTTTTTTGTTTTTTTTCTTATGTTTCTTCCCTTGATAGATTTTTTTTTTCTGCCAACACAGACAAACAAAGAGAAAGGCCTGAAGCGTAGCCACCCAGGTGTTTCTGCATCTTCACAGTGACTCAGTGTTTGTCTGTAGGAGAGGAGGGTAGAGGTGCATGTGCCCATTTTGTGTGTTCTCGGTTTACAGACAGATTGTTTCTGCAGATTGTGCTTGTTAATCGCACAGAAAGTAAAGTCTGCTCATCTGAAATGTCTAGAAGTCAGACATAGTTGTGAGTAAGCAGAAATGTCTCATCACCAACACAATCTCTCTGACCTTGCAAATGTCACTTTGAGCTTTTTGACCAGTGATTGACTTTTTAGTATCTTTTAGTATCTTATGAGACATGAATAAGTAATACTGGGTATTTTGGATGTATGAGAACGTTCACATACATCCTGATTTCATTCAGTTACACAAGATCACCACCTGTTCCCGCATACATTGTCTTTCAGGATAGTCTTGGCGTCTCTTTACCTCCTTCCTCTGTGTCTCATTTGATTTAGATTCTCGTCTATGTCTGAATAAATATTGCGGACATCAAACTGAAACTGCCTCCTGTCCTCCTCACAGTGGTGCACTGGGTAATCTGCCGTTCCATTTAACTGACTTCAGTAAATGTCCTCGTCATACATGTTAAGAAACAACAGGAAATGTGAATGGCGATCCCTTATGAAGATGTATGTGTTAAAGAAAAGTTTTTAAATGATTTATATAACTAAAAAAAACTTAAAAATCTGCACATGTCTTGTGCTAGTAGGCCTGACACAGTATATGCTGTTTGTATTGTATCACTACTCAAATCTGTACAGTGGAGGAGAAGAGCTGGAAGTTAGCATGACTCACAATCAACTGAGTCACAATGAATGAGAAATGAGCCAGGCTGAAATAAACCAGATTACTCCTTTAATCTGTTATTTTTAACACTCTCTTTTGAAGGTTTCTCACCTTACATGCACAAAGTTTATTTTATCTACTGCTCTGTTTCTAAAGTTCTATACTTTTCATTTATTTCATCCATCCTGCAGCATTTCACTGACTTTTTCCTTTATTTCTTTCCCTCTGCAAGAAAATCCCATGACCCACCGCTCCTTCACTTTATTGAAAACCGCCCTCCAGTGCCCCCAACAGTCACGACAGAGATTGTTTCCCATCTGCACTCAGCAGAGACCAGTTAGGGAAAGAACATGCTGTTCATTGTCTCTCTCATCCATCTTACCCAAATCTTTCTCTCCTTAAGTGACCTGTTCCTTTCTGTAACCTCTCCATTATCCAGCTCCATCTTTTTTTATTCTGCTCTGTTTGCCTTAATGGCTGTCCAGGACTCAGAGAATGAATGAGCCCTTTTGTAATGTGGACACTGTTCTCTCTGTCCTTAAGTTTCCCCCCTTGCTGTGGGTCCAACTTCCTCTGAAAGCAGCAAATGTATATCTGATAATGATGCTGTTCTAAAATATGACTTCCAGAAAGTCTAGTTTATACTACTAAAATATCATTAATTTAATTTAATAGTAGACAGTGTACAAGATCAGTATCAATCAACCATGACCAAGCGCCAACCTCTGGGACCTCAAAATGAAATTAATGCCTCAGGACTGGAGGCCTTGAGTGACAATTTGAGGCTGGTTAACTTTTACAGTCTGGTACAATAAAAAAAACAAAAACAAAAAAAGGTGTCTGTCGGTAGTAGTCACCTCTCACTCACTGCAGCCTCCGCTGCGCTGCAGCTGTACACCAGCGCCAATAAAATGGCAAAAATATACACAAAGATGTAAATATAATTCATTTTCTCCTCTGATCCTGTCAACCAAGGGTAGCGCTCATAGTGGCTGTCCTAAAAGTTTTCCCGGCTGAGTCAGGCTACCTAGCCCCAGGGTCAGGTGGCCTTTCCTCACAATATCCAGCTTTTTCTTCAAAGTCTGCCGTGAAAATGGCTTTCTGAGAAGATCTTTAGCCGAATCAATAGCCTCCTCCTTCTGCCATCATGAGTTCAAAAAATAGCTATGAAAACATTAACAGGGATGATTTGATTGTGCAGCTCGTAACAGATGAACATGAAATGCTAGCTTGACGGAGCGGCTCTCTGACTTTCCAGTCAGAGGACACGAAAACGCTGACTCCACCATAGGCCACAGAGAAGGCCTAGTAATACGAACTTGAAATGTGATTGGTTAAAGGAACAGTGTAATTACAATGTATTTCAAGCTTTTGCCTCCTGCAGTATTTTTTTTTGTGTAGGCCCAGGCAGATATCTTCTACTCCGGCAACACATGACGGCAGAGAAGACTTAGCTGGCCCTGATGGCCCGCCACTGATATTATTACCAATCCCCTGTCTGCTGTTCATTTCAATGAAAATAATTCCACATATTTGAACTGAAGGCAAAGTAGAGCTTACACAGTTTAAACTATATCTATAATATTGTTTCTTTATATGGAATATCAAGAATTGAGTCACTGTTCAGAGTAACTCATATGAGTATTTTGTTGATTTGAGCGGTGCACCAGGACAAAGACACAGCAGTCAGTACTTTCCTTCAAGCCTTGGCAACTAAAACTGCTCTGCTTAAGGCTTTATGTAATGTCCTTCTTTGCTGCTAAATGTAAAAATATGTTATTTTAAGATTTTTGAACTGCTGACATTTCTGTCTAGTGGGGGCAGTCACAGCTTTTGCTAACAGATAATATGACATTACCTCCATATAAGCACTGAATATCTGTAGGGAGTCACTGTTAAAAATGTAATGGCCATTTTATTACCTTTTACTCTTACTCCTTTTTTTTTTATTATGCATTCTGTCTTTTTTATGCGAAGCCTTATTGTCTCTCTCAGTTAAGGTGACATCAGAGCAGCATAATAAAATTAAAGTTTATTATCATTGGAACATCATCACACTTGGACTCTTACCCGGTTTGTGTTGGGTAGCGGTGGGAAGGTTGAGGAAGGTGGAGATGAACTCTCGGAGGAGACATTATCTAATTCCTCCAGAAACAACACCTCCGCTGTCTGCCACCACTGAAACAGCAACACACACACACACACACACTCCCACATGCTGTGCACACAAAGGCAGACATTTCATCTCAACACAAACACCCTGTGCACAAACAAACAGCACCACACAGTCTCCTTCTGTGTAATAAAAGTCACCACAGGGAAATTGGATCTCGGTCTGATGATTTATGAAGCCTACAAAAATATGGAGGAATATCTGCACATATGCCACACACACAAACACACACACACTAATACAAAGCATGAGGACTTATTAACTAAAGAGGAATGTGTTGACACTGCCGTACATCATGGAATCAAGTGATTTTTCACCAGTAATTACACTGTGATCCCACTTGCCCGATAAAATCTATACATAAAGAGGCTTACAGTACAACCACACAAGGTTATAGTTATGCTCCATCAAAATGTCATTCAACTGTATCAGAAATAGCGGGCTGAAGGTGGGATGAAACGCTGGTCGTCATAACGGAGGGTGTAACATTGTTAAATTATTGTTAGAAAACCATGCATATCAATGCAAAAAAGAAAGTCAAAAGATGAAGACCATCACAACAAAAAATGTAAGCATGTTAGATTGTTACTTTGGAAAGCACCACATTTTAGGGAATGTTGGATTCAGAAGCTGTTTGACAGCCCAACAAGCAGTTCTCACAAAATATTCCATCAGCTTAAGTTGAGAGGTTTAGTATCAGCTTTATTTTCAAGTGCTTTCCATTGCTGCACACAGTGAGTTTCTTGATTACTGATGCAATGGCTGTATTCAGTAAAAAATGACATGCAGTTCAATTCTGCTTGTTGCTCTGGGGAAGCCCTCTGGGTGAAAAGCAGCAACACTGACGTTTAAATAAAATATGAAGCTCCGTGTCTTTGATGGTGTGTCACAGATTTTGTTCTACATTGATAGTGGTTTTGCTAAAGCTTGGACGCTGCAGCTGTGGAAACACATGAATATTTATGACGAGGATATTGATGTGCCAGAATACTACGACTCTCTAATGGCCGACTCCAGCGGGGAGTGCATAAAAAAAAGAGAGATTTCCAGTTTTAATAAAACAGAAATGAAAAACAACTGCCCTTTACAGTGTGCCCTTTGTGTGTGTGACCTCTTGCCAGGTTGCAGAGCAGCTAATGACCATCGCCTATGAAAGCGGAGTCAACTTGTTTGACACGGCTGAGGTCTATGCAGGCGGCCGGTGAGTATTATATTCATGGTTTGTTGGGATTAGGTGCAGATTTCTGGCAAGTGCCTCCATCATTTATATTTAGCCTAAAAGGTTTAATACAAGCTGATAACAGCTCATGTAATGCACAGATATGGATTGTTAGGCAAGTTTTATCATAGAACCTTAGAAAAAATAACAGAACTTTTTCACATAAGTTTTTAAATGACTTTGGCATTACGTGCTCTACATTTGAGACTGGATATGCGAAAGTACTGGGGCTAATTTTGGAGAGGTGTAAAGTATGAATATGCAAGCATAATTTTACATGTATCTGTAAGTTTATACAAATGGTTTCGAATTTTCTTTTTTCTTAAATTGCATTACAGTTCATTGCTGGTAAACAGAGACAGAAAGCATTAAAGCAGTCTGACCTGTTGGTGTCATACAAGAATGCAGCTCACCTTAGCAACCTGAAACCTCTTCTAGGGGGTGTTTGGGTAAAGTTAGACAAACAGTTGTGTTATTTTGCATTACACCATTAGGAACAATAATGTTCAGTTTCCTCCGACTCTACTAGAATGTAATGTATATCACAGTGGAGAAAAAAAATAATACAAAATCGCTCCACCGTATCGTTACAGGCATTGTTTCAACAAAATTTCGAAGACCCTTTAACTGCATCTTCTAACTGCCCATTCATGAACCAACTGGTTTGCACCAGAGCCTGTTTAGCGACAATGAATTGCAGGGCTGCTAATGTGGAGGAAATGTTTATGATTCACACTGCAGTTTAATAATGCCGCCTCATTTATATTGCCTTGCAGGGCTGAAGTCATTCTAGGAAACATTATCAAGAAGAAATGCTGGAGGTAATGGTGACATTAATGTGTGTGATTGCTTGTGTTAGGCGTTGAGTGTGTGTGCGTGCATTATTACAGATGTTTCATGTCAAAGTGAAAAATGATGCCTGCCTTCTTTCTATTTTGTTTATGCTTTATCTGATGAGATTAAATCTCTTACACACACATCACAATGCAGTAATGAAATAGTTACTGTGTGTCTGCAACTATTTAGTTATACGCAGATTTCAAATATTCTTTTTATGGAATTGAAATATGCTCAGTTTTTTATTAATATTTTATTGTTGATCTGTAAATGGTTTCTACGTTGTGTATTTTTAATAAAATCTGAAGGTCTAGAAGAAGATTATTGCTGCCTTGAAACAGAACTCTTGAGCTTGTAACATGTACATTGGTGTACATTGTATGGCTTTCAAGTGGTAACATAGGCTGTGAGTCATCTTTTAGAGCTAGAAGCTAACAAACCAACAAGCAGATAACTTTATATTGGAAATTTAGCCTCAGCCAATATATGCACCTGAAAATGAATTTCCATGGTCCCTGCCAATCCCGTCACAACTTCTGAACTTTGAGCTTTCATAAAATTTTCACTTTCAAGGTTGTGAAAGCCACAGTAGGGCGACATTCATATGGACTATACACCGATGAGCCACAACATTAAAACTTCTGACAGGAGAAGTGAATGTTGACCTGGCCTCCAAATTCCCTAGATCCCAAACTGATCAAGTATCTGTGGAATGATCCACTGAGGCCCCTCCCCTCAACCCATAGGACCCAAAGGCCCCCACTAACAACATTCTGTTGCCAGACACCACAGGTCACCCTCAGAAGGACCATGTCCATTCTCCGTTGAGTCGCAACTGTTTTGGAGGCACAAGGGAGACCTACACAATATTAGGATGGTGGTCATAATATTAGGCCTGATCGTATAGACATTGTAAATAGAAGCCCATAAGACGGCAGCATAAAAATGAGCTAGTTTGGAAGTCCAGCATGACTTCCTCCTGTCCACAAAATGCTGACAAAATGCTTGGGTGGACTATGTGGTGATGGACAGAAGAGGATTTTGTTTACAACAAAATGGATCTGATTAGTTGAGTCTAGCGACGTCAAATGATGTAAAATGTAAAATGATCCAGCTGATATCACTGATACAGACTAAACACTTTGAATATAAATACTGATTATTTGATGTATTTGAGGTGAAATCATGATATTTAGTTTTTCTTTCATTCATTTTCTATATCATAAAATATAGATGTAATGTGGGCATACAAACCACATTACAAATTATTATTTCAAATGTAATCTGAAACGAAACGAAAGCAGCAGGAAGTAATGAAGCCGCTCTCTGTAACATCGTTGGCCACTGTGTGATATGTCAGCATGAAGCAGCTCTTAATGTGGGAACATTTAGCTGCTGGTCTCCTCTCGCTGTGCTGACTCGTTGTTCCATCATTATGCAGCTTAGCGTCATGTACTGAGCCGACCGCATTACACCAGTAGGCGTTTTGATGCTTGTACAGTTGAGACACACTGAACCTGACATTTCAGTCTCTGAGATTTATAAGTGAAGGAGAGAACAGGCGTTGCTGAAAAATGGGTAACATGACACACAACTCTCAAATAGTTGATTTGTAACATAGGATGGAACGCTTTGACAGTTTGCTCATTTAATTAGCAACGCCAAAACTATCACTTGATGAAAATAATCTCTCAGGTTTATCCTCTAATACAGTTGTGACAGAAATGTTGTTTTTCTTGGCCACATTCTGTGAAGCTGAAAGAATATGTGGAGTATGTGTAGAGTTTAGTGATTTAACAGAGCACCAGATGTGCACCAACAGGGTGTCCCATAAATCTGTTAAGCAATATGTGCATAGAATATCTACACCTGTTGTTTGTACCACTGATTGGTCTGACAGCCTACTTTTTAGGCTGCTGATTACGAGTTTTGAGGACACAATTTAGTTGCGAGATCAGGGGGAAAAAATCTATGATTGGACCAGATGTGGTAGTGAGTAAAGCTGTGAGACCTTTCAGTTTATCACAGAAGGGAGAAGCATGAGATAGTGATATCCACAAAACAAGCTGAAACAAGGGCATCTGGACTTGCTGGACTAGCCTCTTCAGTTCTAAAGGACTGGTGGGGAGTTGGACTTTAAATGGGAATATCCATGGGTGTCGTCCATCAAACCCAAACTCACATGACTGTAGTCTGATAATGACCTGATACTTACCTGTAATTGCTGTCTGTTCTCCTTTCCCAATAAATTGTACCACAACGACCCATTATTGGTCAATGACACAGTCTCAAGGTGTGTATGGGAGGTGTTACTTTTTCAGAAAGTGTTTCCAGATCTTCATATGTAAATCCTGACTCTACACCAGTGTTTTAGAACTGAAGAAACTACTTGGATGAATGGTGAAATGTCCAGTTGTCCTTGTTTGGACATATTGTTTTGGGGAATTCCATGACCTAGATGACTGAGAATCTTCGCAGACACGAGCTAAGGTTGAAATACATTTAGATGCTTCAGTTTCAGGGTCCTAGTTGTAGACTCACTCTGCCTTCAAATCGTTGTATTTAGGGTATTCACAGGGTGAAACTATACGAGCAGACCCCTGTTGAGGTATTCACATCCTCGTAAGTGGAAATTTACAGAAAAGTCCTAGTTCACAAGTTGTGACTTGGTTGCAGAAATGGCTATGGTGGTTGTTAGTTAGTTAGGTCATTTATTTCTTATAATTTAGTTGTATAAATTCTGTATGTGTGGGGATAATGTTGATTATACCAGTGCCCTCATCTGTTCATTATGCCATTATTATTCATTATGTTAAGTTACTTGGTGTTTAGCTTGCCAAATGGTTAGCTCCAGTGGCTTCTAGATAGCAACGGTTGCCTAGTAGCGGTGTGATCGTGACTTGCAGCTGACATTACCACTTGAATGTCAAGCAGTTTGTGTACGCAACTTCCCATGTCAACTAGTTCCATTTGAAGGCAGCATCACAGTCACATTTTTGAGACTCACTGGAACTGGTGAACAGAGCAGAGCCATCATTAATGTTATTAGTAAAACCTGTGTTCTTTTCTACTGACTGTGACACATCCACCTTCTTCTGTTTTTTTCTGCATCTTTCTTAGGCGATCCAGTTTGGTGATTACGACTAAACTCTACTGGGGAGGGAAGTAAGTTGGAAAACTGTACAATTTCCATGACTAAAAAAAATGGCATGTCCTGAAAGGAAGATACATGTATTTTTAGTCTTTCTCATAGAGATGCATTACAGTGTGTGTCGCCTCCAGGACAATACATGCATTTCTCTTCCTCATATAACATTTGCAAAGATCATTTTTAAAATATTAAATCCTGCATTGCTTGTATAAGATAAGACAATCCTTTAGTTTATCCCACAGTAATTTTACTCTATTCTATGCTGCATAGAATAGAGTAAAATTAGTGGTAGAATTATTGCTTCTAGACGTTTTAGGGGATCTTAATGACAATTCAATAATACAAAAAAGTCATCACTCATAGGGACACATTAATTAAAATGATATTTTCCTCCAAGAAGGCAGAAATCAGTTGACAGACATGAGTTTGAAATAGATTTGATCCTTTTTTTTGCTACAACTGAACTGAGAGATGGTTACAATTTAGCCTCTCAAGAACATATAATGCTTTTCCATCTGTGCTTTTGTGTCCATTTTTCTCTCTTAACAACCTGAGCAACATCATGTCACATACAGTAAAAATCAATAGATGAACCAATTCCACTGCTGAGTCTGGGATGAAGAAATGCATTATATAGCATGCACACACGCACACACACACACACACACACACACACTCACACATACACTTACACAGAACACAAAACACAGAGGCTGTGAGGCTCCACAACAGAGACTGCCCAACTGGCTCTGGTGATAAGGAAGAAGTTATTCTCGAGTTCCTGAGCATTTCTTCCTCCCTGTTAGGAAAACTCTGTTTTCTGTCTCCCTCCCGCAGAGTTTGGATGCATAATGATGCTGAACAGTTTGGAGTGTGCTGACCCATTTACAAAAAACAGCTTGAAAACTACATTGGGATCTTGTGTATATTTTTTTCTCACCCAGCCATTCGTCATGAGTGACTGAGATATTACTTTGATTCTGCTTAGACAGCCCAGACATTTCAGTAAACATTAAAGTCACATTCAGAACCCTTTCTACCATTGAACTTCAATGCTCCAACCTTGTTTGTGAGGTTTCATTTTTTAAGACCCACAAGTGAACACAGATATGTTTCTGTTAACGACTGTTTGTTGCTTGTTTTGGTTTATCCTTTCAGGGCAGAGACGGAGAGAGGACTCTCGAGGAAGCACATTATTGAAGGTGAGAGAAGCGAAATACACAAACAATATTGCGTGCCATGTGCAACAACTGAAGGCTTCTAATTTGTGCTTGAAACGGTGAAAGCAGCGAGTTTATTGCTGGATCAAACTAGGATTTTATTTAACTAAGCGCCCTTTTTTCCCACCGACACAGTCACCTTTCACAATGTCACTACATCTCTCCCGTGTCTCTCAGGACTGAAAGGC
>JASGAT010372867.1:2032-14412 GCA_030220025.1 Chelon auratus
CCCTCCCCCCCTTGTGGGGGCTCTCAGTGTGTTGCCATGGAGACAGCCACATGGGTATGTTGTTCCTGTTTGTGTTTCAGGTGCAAACGCTGTACTACTCACCTGACCATAAGCTGGTGGATGGAGGGCTGGTGATTGAAGGGCACAGTGAGGTGTTTGGTGGCGAGGAGGACCACCTTCAGTTTGTGCAGGTACTCAACAGCTTGTGCCTGGCTTAACCAAACTGAAAGTCATTTTGCTTGGCAGCTTTATTTTACAGCTCGAGCCCTGCCATGCATAGAAATACTACGCAGCCTGTGCCTGGCTCATTTGATACCATAATCCAGCCACAGTGTAAGGACTAATGTTAGCAGATTAGCAAAACATGAGCTATGACGCCTGCCTTGCTATGCTGTTGAGCATAAACCACATTTTGATTTACAACCTAATTACAACTAGCTGAGTGTGAGCAGTGGTGGCTCTGTCTCTGTCTACCATTTTGAGTTGTGACTTAATTGTGTGCCGTCAGATCTGTTTGTAGCATGGTCTCAGACTTTAGTGTGCAGTGCTGTGTTGTTGGCTTCAAACGGCGTGAGTTTTCCGTACACGCTCGGACAAGATTCATTATGCCACGGCTACGTTAGACAAGCCGGATCAAAGATTAGGTTGGGGTATAATTAGCTGGTGTTGGCCCGCCGGGTGGGCCTCTGGTGCAAGCTTGGCTTCTGTAGCTGCACTGTGCTCTTGCAGAAGAAACCCGTACGGGAGAGCACCCAGAGACAGATGAGCTGCAGCTCCTCAGGAAGCCTGTCGCCATCCAACCAAGCTGCAAATGCCCCAAAGCAGACTGCCAGGAGAGAGTGGAAGTACATCGCCTCTGAGAAGACCACAAGTAAGATGACAAAGAATTCCTCCTTGTGGGTGTGGGGGATAATTGACTGGTTAGATCAAAAAAAACGAGTACCTATGATTTATTTATTTTTTCTAATGATCTCGAATCTTAACCCCAGACAACACCTACCTGTGTCTGGCTGTGCTGGACGGTGTGCTGTGTGTGATCTTCCTGCACGGTCGCAGCAGCCCTCAGACATCTCCCTCTGCCACACCCTGCCTGATGAAGAGCCTCAGCTTCGAGGCCCAGCCCGAGGAGCTGGAAGAGCACCCGCTCTCACCCATGCACTACGCTCGCTCTGGGCTGGGCGCTGCAGCCCTGAACGGAAGAGTCATCGCAGCAGGTTAGCACTAAAAGAATTACAACAACCATCCATCCTTTAGAGGGTCACTGGGGACTGAAGATTTCTCTCCCTTTGAAGATATAGCCTGACACTTGGTCTTGGTATTTGGGGTTTGTATTGAGGCAAAAATGGATGGTTTAACCCTGGTGCTTCTTTCTGATAATGTAGGAGGCTACAACAGAGAGGAGTGTCTGAGGACTGTGGAGTGTTATGATCCCAAAGAGGACCGCTGGACCTTCATCGCACCCATGCGGACTCCAAGGGCTCGATTCCAGATGGCTGTGCTCATGGTAGAGTTTATTATCCATCTTTATCTGACACGCATTGACTTCACGATAAAGTTAGATTACGGATATTGGCCCACGAGTGTGCCTGCTCTTGTTTAAACGGTTTCAATTGTCCAGTGCAAATACTTAAATATTTATTGACTCTCTGTCCAAATAGTATGTGCTTATGCCCAATCTTAAACCTGTCATAATCTATAACTTTGTCCATATCCACGTGTCACAGGGTCAGCTGTACGTGATTGGAGGTTCAAACGGACATTCTGACGAGCTGAGTTGCGGGGAGACGTACGATCCACACGCTGATGAGTGGGCTCAAGTGCCAGAGCTGAGGACAAACCGCTGCAATGCAGGTTCGCTCCATTTAATGATTCTGTGAAGGGGAATGATTTAACAGGTTGGTGCATTGGTTAACTTCTAGACCTGTTGAACTCAATATTCTCTCTATTCTCTGAAGGTGTCTGCTCCTTGAACAACAAACTGTATGTTGTGGGAGGATCGGACCCCTGCGGGCAGAAGGGCCTGAAGAACTGTGACGCTTTTGACCCTGTGACCAAAACCTGGTCCAACTGTGCCTCCCTTAACATCAGTAAGCGTTAATTATTGACTAGTGTCGCAGCACACACCGAATAAGACGGCAGTTAAACACACAGTCTGAACAGCTTACCGTCTGGCGATGAAAAGTTTAATTTATTCAACACGTTTTGTTTTCAGGGAGGCACCAGGCAGCAGTGTGTGAGTTGGATGGCTTCATGTACGTGATTGGAGGGGCAGAGTCGTGGAACTGCCTGAACACCGTGGAACGCTACAACCCCGAGAACAACACCTGGACTCTGATAGCCCCCATGAATGTGGCTCGTAGGGGGGCCGCTGTTACTGTACATGCTGGTAAGCTCCCCTACAGCATATAGGTAGTGGAACCAGACGTTAACATCACCACGTTTAACTGACGTCGGCGTCTCCCAACTCTTCTCAGGCAAGCTGTTCGTTGTCGGTGGCTTCGATGGCTCCCACGCTTTGCGCTGTGTGGAGGTGTACAACCCCGCCCGCAACGAGTGGAGGATGCTGGGTAGCATGACGTCATCACGCAGCAACGCGGGCGTGGCCATGCTGGGCGAGACCATCTACGCCGTGGGCGGCTTCGACGGAAACGAGTTCCTGAACACAGTGGAGGTGTACAACCCCGAGACGGACGAGTGGAACGACTGCACCAAGTCCCTGTCTCCCCTCTCCGACTGAGGAGGAGGGGGGAGACATGGGCGGGGCAGAGAAGGGGTTGGGGAGTTTTCACAGTGCTTCACCGTTTTTCCAAACTAACAGGCTTAGTGACGTAATCGTGTTTCGTGATGTTCTGTGTGTGTGTATGAGCGGGTATGTGTGGGTGGGGGACGAGGGAAACGTTGGGACGAGGGTCTTCAGTGAAGACTGGCTTGTATTTGGTGGGTTGGGAGGGAGGAGGGAGGGGTTGTTGCCTAAAGCAACTTGACGCCTTTGCATATTGCATACAATGTTTTCCGTGCTGTACATATTTTGTTTCTTCCTCATTTTTTTGTCATATGCCAACATTTACTACACATTTAGTGCTTTTCTTTTTCTCTTAGAGTTTAAAGGTTTGTCACTTTGAGGGTTTTCAGACGAGCTTTCTACTATCGGTCACTTCCAAAGTGGCGGCATGGAGTGGTGACGATTGACTTTAGGAAAGTTTATTTAACAGTGTTCCTGTTGTGGAAATGTAATTCTTTGCTCACACATTTTAAGGTCAGTGGTTTTGAAGCCTTACTCAAGAGTGCGAGTTGATAAAACACCCATCATGGCTTTTTTTTTTTTTTTGTGTCATTTTAATCAAGCTGGATTGCTTTTTGAATCTTAAATGATGGCCTTTTTTATATTTTTTATACACTGCTGATTTACCAGTAAAAAAAATAAGAGTAGTAGCAAAACAGCTTGAGTCAATGAATCTAACCAGTGCCAGATTTAGTTCACTTCTTGTGCACACACCACACACGCACAACCACGCTTTGCTAACCAAACTTTTGTTATCGTGATTTAACTAATTGATGTTCGTAGAGATGCAGTTGACTGAAGATCCTGTTTTTTGTTGTTTTTTTTTTTTTTTCTTTTTTGTGTTTTAAAGTGTCAGGCATTGGCAGATTCTTCTGGAAGGAATGTTAGAGAAAGACAAAATTATCACATTTGTAACATTTCTTAATTAATAAATCATTTAAATCTCTTCTGCCTTGTTTCTAAATGTGTCAGTAAATGACTTGTCAATACAACAACACAATTTCTAATATTTAGGTCAGTGGCAAAGAGCTTTTTACTGACCTTAAATTTAGGCTTTACATCACGTCATCTTCCCTTCACTCAGCTGTTGGGAGTTTAGTAATTACTGCGTACCAATCACTGCTGTCTAAGCTTTCATTGCCACACTTTTCCTCAGGGACTACCACAGTAAGCTAGGGTATTTTTTTCCTCCTGCTCCTCTATAAGTGTCTTTTTAGGTGAGATTATAGTAAGCTGGCTAATGGACCTCAGCAGGAAGAGACGACGACAGTCACTCTGATCTGTGGAAGTGTTGAAAGAGGACCGACGGAGCTGACTGCATCTGCATGACCTCAGACATGACTGGCGGCCTGCCAGAGTAGGTTAAATCCCCCACTGTGTGCTCATTCACAACTTAGTCTCAGATAATCCCTGCTGGCACACCTGACCGTCAGGAAAAAAAGAAAAAGGCCATGTGCTACAGGAAGCAGAATGCTTAAAATAGTTTGTCTGGCCTCACCAATGTAGACTAATGCCCATTAACCTTGAGCTGTAAAGTGGGAACCTTTACTTCTACGCTGATAACATTATGACCACCTTCCTAATATTGTGTAGGTCTCCCTTGTGCCTCCAAAACAGTTTCTCATCAGAGAATGGACATGGGCCTTCTGAGGGTGTCCTGTGGCATCTGGCAACAGAATGTTGTTAGTGGGGGGACATTGAGGGGAGGGGCCTCTGTGGATGATTAGTTTGGCATCTAGTGAATTTGGAGGTCAAATTGTTCCGAAAGGGTTTTTGTGTGAGTCACTGCGCATCAAGGAGTGTCATTGCTATGGGGTGGGGGTGCCTGGTCTGGTCTAGGTGGGTGCTACATGTCTAAGTAACATCCACATGAATGAATGTCAGGTTCAAAAGCTTCCCAGCAGAACATTGAATTGTCACAAGATGATGCTTCTCCTGTCAGAGGTTCTAATGTTGTGGCTGATCGGTGTACAGTCACAATAGAAAATAAAAAAATCCTCTGGAATGAATGAATAAAAGTCTCTTCATGTCAGTGAAGAATGTGAAGAATTTGTTATGAATTTAAATTTAGAAATGCAGTAGCGAAAGACACGTGGAGAACGTGGAACGAAATATTTCAGGACCTGGATCCAACATTTTAGTTTAACAACATCTGTATCTGTGCAGCGTCCCAACTCTTAACAGATCTCACGAGACAGGAGGCTGAGATCACTCCTCTCTATCTCTCTCTCTCTCCGTCGCCTCCTGCACGACGCCTGACGCTTCGGCCCCGTCTGCGTGTCACACTGGCAGCAGGTGTAATCTCAGCCTGTCTGCTGGCGTCATCTGAATCTAATCCCCTTTAATCACTACGCACGAGCGCGGCACACACACACACACACACACAGCTGAGCTACAAACGACGGGAAACACCACAAGAGACGCAGTTTGTATACTTTATTCAATCTGAATAAAGTAGCGTGGAAATCCTGTACAAAAAAAACAAACTCATCTTTAACAAGACAAACTCTCAAACGACATTCATGATAAACATCTTTTCTCACTGTAAACATTAAACTTTTAGCATATAGTGCATTTTTTTTGTTTTGTTTTTTACATTTCTCTTCAACTAAAACATGATGATTGACAAAGTAAACTATTTAATTAAAACAATAGCTTCTTTTAATATCATCAGTTTATAATTAAACAACTCCATCTGGAACCGGGAAAAAATAAAAATAAAAGATGATTTAAAGCCAGTGTATAAATTTTAAATAAAGGTTTAGAAAATTATAGAGGACTAGAAATACTGAACCAGGCCTTTTCCTGCTAGTTTAATTTTTATATTTATTTATTTAGTTATTTGCTAAAATCAAACTGAAACGCGTTGTAAAAAAAAATGCTATGCTAATCTTTATGACCTTTGCGAATAAAATGTTAAACCTTGGCTTTGAATCTCCGTGATCGTTTCTCGCTGAACTTAAACGTTGGCTCTTCCTCCTGAAAAGACGTCTGTGGGATAAAGATAACAAAAATAAATAAAAAATAAATAAAAATTAAAACCTATTACAGTGCAATTAGGGTCTAAATTAAGATATATATATAAAAAAATTAAAAGAAAAATGCTTGGGAACATTACATGACCAAAAAAAAAAAAACTATGGGAAGGCTGAGGCCAGAGCTGGGTGAAATGACTTGACCCCAATCACTAACAAAAGCTAGCTCTTTTTTATTTTCTAGTTTAAGAGCTAACATGTAAATGCTAAACAGTTTTTGAACTATGGAGTGTTTCCTTGATTGAGGTCAGGTGGCGATTTTATTTTACCGGGATCGTCAGTATTTCATGACCATTTATAGGTTAAATTTTGCTGATATATATAAAAATAAATGATTAGGAGATATAAGAGGAGGTGAGGGGACGTGAGAGTAAACTGAAACCAGAACAGTAGTAGTAAACGTCCCGACACACCCTGAGAACGACGGAGGGCATCCATTGACATCCATTCATCCCTCAGAGTCTTTGTTTCTCTGGCTAGACACCGTTTTAAAGCTTGAGAATAATGAGGTAAGCAGGCGCAGTGCCCTGGAGGCTCAATCACGACACACATGCCGTTCTTTAGCTTCTGGCGTTTAGTTTAAGTACAGCATCGATTATTCTGAAGGCACCTGACGCCGGCCCAGCCAGCGCTACGTGGTCCAGGCGACGCGCTGACCCGTGACCTGAACGCAGCGGTCCAAGGCGCCTCGTAGCTCCATCAGCTGGCTCCCGCCGACTCTGAGCTTCTCCCTGGAAACACAGGAAAGGACATTCGTTAGGAAATGAATCGCAGGAAATGGAGACCGAGGAGAGAGGGGAGATAAAACTCTGAACTACATGCAGCCTGTGAAGAAATGAGAAATGATGGCGTTTAATAGTTTAACAACGGTCTACGAATAGAGACAGGAACGCTAGCAGGAAGCACCAGCTGGTCAGTCAAGTATTCTGTTGAAGACTTACTTTAAAGTTTATTTAAATGTCATCTTCACTGGTAAAATCCTGGTCCTGCTATGGCCAATCAGCCACAACATTAAAACCGCTGACGGGAGGAGTTCGTTTCATTCCTTTCCTTCCCGATGTCTTAAAAAAACAGAACAATTAAGACGCCTTTCAGAAAAAGGGCTTGTATAAACAACACAAGTCTTCCCAAGAAATACCACGCTGTTAACTCAAAGTGTGTTATATACTCTGATCAGCCACAACATTAAAACCACTGACAGGAGAAGTAAATAACGTTGACCATCTCGTGACAATCGAATGTTCTGCTGGGAAACTTTTGGACCTGGCATTCACTGATGTGGATGTTACACCAGACCAGGCACCCCCACCCCATAGCAATGACACTCCTTGATGGCAGCAGCCATCCCCAGCAGGATGCAGCCCGACACAGGCGCACACACAAAAACGCTTTAGAAACAACTCAAGGTGTTGACCTGGCCTCCAAATTCACTAGATCCCAAACTGATCCACAGAGGCCCCTCTCCTCAATGGCACCTCACTAACAACATCCTGTTCCCAGACACCACAGGACACTCTCAGAAGGCCCATGTCCATTCTCTGATGAGTCGTTTTGGAGGCACAAGGGAGACCTACACAATATTACGAAGGTGGTTTCAATGCCAAGCTAAGCTAAGATCGGCCAGAGATGTTTCTTCTTCTTTATTTTGTCATGTATTTGTGGAGCTTCTACGTGGTGATCTTTATTATTATTCAAATCTTCTGGCTGAATCAACAGTGTGCTTTGTTTCTGGTCAGCCACAACAAAAAAACTCTCAGGTGCGGAGATCGAGTTGACGAGGGGGTGGCTTCTTGTTGTGACACTGCAGCAGACTGATCCACACAAATCCAGACCTTTCCACACAGACATCTCCATAACTGCACTCTCTCACTCTCTGCGTGCCGCTCGCGCTCAGCGCAGAACAAAAGAGCTTCTGTGAACGCTGCAGCTTCCAGAAGCCCTGCATTTCAACGGCGTCTGTTCTTCTGGTTACGCCACCACACACACACACACACACACACACACACACACACGTACACACATGAATACAGGCTATTACAATTCCGAACATGACAAACACACAACTCGCGGGAGTTGAGCGCACGCATGCACAAACAGGTTCTTGCAGTCTTGGCAACGGCTGCGTAGCGGCGGAGACACTGAGGGAGCTTGTTGCTTGTTTGTTTCCTCTGCTTTGTTTCCACTGAATCGTTGCGTAACTGCAGGAAGGACAGAATGAGAAGAATTCTGCAGGCTGCTGACGCCCCCTGTTTCCACTCGCCATCCATCCATCCACTCCATCCAGCCGTGCAGACCGAGGGGGGGCTTTTGCAACCTGTGGAAACGGGCAGGTTGCGTTTCCCCGCGGCTGTGTCTCTTGACGGTTCCCACAGTGTCTTGGTTAGTCACAACTATGTGGTTTTGCATTAGAGCATGAACAGAGGGATTGTGTGAAAGGCCCGCCGGGTAAGTGCTGACAGCTTCAGATTCACTTATGCAACACACTGGTCACATCAAAAGGCAACAGACTCAAGAGTCACAGAACTAGATCGACAACATATAGGAGGGAGTGTGGCGCGCTGCCTCTGTGTGTTACGTAACATGTGTTTCAGAGGAAGTTAATGGATATCCCCAGGAAACGGCAACGATTTGTACTGGACTGATTACTGGACCACATGATACGGCCAGATGACACGACTGATTATGAGCCAGGTTTCCCCTCTACCTTCCATTACTATGGAGCTGCTATGAACACATGACGATCATCTCCTCAGTCTAGTTTTAAATATTTACAAACTGAAGAACAATAGTGAGCACGGACGGTCACAAGGTTTGCTGCTACTGTGAGATATCAATCGGCCGCGCAATAACGACAATTTGCTCGTGCCTTCGGGCTTTCTATTCCCAACTGGACGTAAACCTCCTGCCAATAAGCACGAGCAAATAATCATTCCGGTCTGCCCGCTGACACTCTGCACGCCGGTTATGCTGCAGAAACTTTCGCGTCGAAACCTTTTTGCTGTAATTGCGCGGTTTACTGGAAACAAAAACGTATTTAAGAGTCAGTTTTTCCATTTCGGAGTCACTTGAAAGCAAAACATCGACCTTTAAGAGACCGACTCAGCCACGCGGGCGTATGAGAGAAACGCCAGTTAATGAGAAAAAGGTGGCTTTGCTTTTAAAGTGTTTGGCGCGCTTAATAGACACGCCAAGGCTTTGGGTGCGGCCCAGGTGGAGAATGGCAGCTGTCTTCAAGGTGGTAGACAAAGTGTAAGCATTGAAAACCATACGCTAGGAGCACATCTGACATGTCCCCGACATTAGCTGGGAATTTGGCAGAGACTGGACCGGACTGTAGCTGTTGACAGAATTTAACAAATACTTCAAACCTCAGATGACCCAAGAAATGTTAATGTCTCTGGGAAATCGTCCGTCCCAGTACGGATGGACAATCGTCTCTTTGAGCTTGCAAAGGACGGCGGGTTGAAAAGTATGTTTGACATGACATCTCTGGTGGACTTTTGGATCCAAGTCATGGATAATTATCCTGAGATATGAAGCACAACATCAATACGAACAACACAACACATGTGGAGTCTACTGCAATTAATACAACGAAAACCAAAATTGCAGTGTAGACTGGAGATAAGGGACACCCTGTCTCCCATCGCCCTTTTACGGAATGTCTTGTTGTAGGGAAATCAAGCTGAAATGTCCAGGTCTGAAAAATGTAATCAATGCGGATGCGTCAAAAAATTTTTGCAGTTCCATAACCGGCCACTTGAGGGCGTGAATCTGTAAATCGCCAGGTTAACCCTTTAAAACTGAACGTGTCGCCTTGGATCCCCTGTAATTACATCGGCTATCGGAAAAACGGCAGCAGTTTCTGGAAGTTGAGAAATTGCGCTTTACAGCCAATAAGGTGTCATTGCGATAATTTCGATTTTTAAGTCTTTTCTGGAAGTTTACCACACTCTTATAACATGCATTAAATTGTAAATAACTGCCAGGTATTTCCAGCCAGTTCCAAGTATTTTGGAAAAATTATAAAAGCATGTACTCACGGGACATTTTCGGACCTTTTTAGGCCACGTGGACATCCTGAAACTCAGGTGTTGAAGGTTTAAATCAAATTGTTTTGGTTTCTATTGTTAAATTTATTCATGACAATTGTGCAGGGATTAATGTTTATGTAACTCGCCTATTTATAACAAAGCATAAAGTAAGGCATGATTAAGGGTGTGGCCACTCTGAGTGACAGGTGGATGCCGTCACATGCTGCTAGCTGGGTTAGGGATGGAAGAAAAGCTTTCAGCTGTCTGCCTCTAATGGATTGAATTCATCCATTCATGGGAAAGACAAGGATCCGTCTTATCAAACAAAGCACTTCTCTTCTACATCTTCTCTTGTAGCTACTGAATACTCTGAAAGGAAAATTAAGTAATGCGAGGCCTTAGGCTTTCATTTGCTTAACAATATGCTGCTCCCTGTAGGATTATGCAGCAGCGTGGCAGTGATTCCTCCAGGTAATTATCTCTGGGATACAGAACACTGTGACAGCTAGACATAAGGACCTGATGTGTCAATGTGTGTGTGTGTGTGTGTCTGGGTTAGTGATTTATGCAAACAATGACATGCACATTAAGCATGCGTTCACATACTGTACATTCAGTGAGAGTGAGAGCGTAGCCCGGACAACTGAGTCACTCGGTGTCACTTACTCAGCTGCGGCAGCCAGCGTCAAAACCGCGCTGCATCAAAACCCATCAGGCTTCAGCCGTGATGACACATGCTCCGGTGAAAACAACCCAGGAGCAGCAGAAACATCAGGCAAACGACTCTGCAGTCACATATACCAACAAGGAAACAGACGCTTTCACACGACCTCGAGAAAACAGCAGAATCGTGTAGAAAGACGACTCTCCTATAGATGCATTCCTGAGTATGTTTAAATTTATATTTGACCTGGAGGTATTCTAGCAGAAGGCAAACTGAACTGAGACGTCACAAAAACTGGACAGACAAGTTTGTTGCGCTCCTTCCACTGTCTTGAAAAAGCAGAATAATTAAGACGGCTTATATAAACAACACAGGTCTGCCCAAGAAATACCACACTGTCAACTCAAAGTGTGCTATATACTCTGATCAGCCACAACATTAAAACCACCGACAGGAGAAGTAAATAACATTGACCATCTTGTGACAATTCAGTGTTCTGCTGGGAAACGTTTGGACCTGGCATTCATTCATGTGGATGTTACTTAGACTTGTAGCACCCATCTAGACCAGGACCAGGCACCCCCACCCCATAGCAATGACACTCCTTGATGGCAGCAGCCATCCCCATCAGGATGCAGCCTGACACAGACACACACACATATACACTTTAGGAACAACTAAAAAAAAACATGAAGAACAGCACAAGGTGTTGACCTGGCCTCCAAATTCACTAGATCCCAAACTGATCAAGTATCTGTGGGATGATNCACAGAGGCCCCTCCCCTCAAAGGCCCCCCACTAACAACATTCTGTTGCCAGACACCACAGGACACCCTCAGAAGGCCCATGTCCATTCTCTGATGAGTCACAAGTGTTTCGGAGGGACAAGGGAGACCTACACAATACTAGAATGTTATGCCTGATCGGTGTATACCATTTTCTCCTATTAAACACATAATAACCAGCAATTTGTTGTTAAAAGTATTGTAAACCCTGCATGCTTCTGTTATCAGGGCTGATAAGCAACACATTTTTAATCTGACATTGTAAAAATCTTATCTGCTGTGTGTACTGAACGCTGCCTGTCAATGACCACACATGCTCCTGGAGAGGGGGGCCCCCCGGGGGCCTTATATAACTTGTGACATCATACCACAGCTCTGAGCACTCAGATCAAATATTTAACGCGGCCGCTAATGGGCTCACTAAGTAAAGGCCTGGATCACTTCGTAGCGAATGTAACGAATAAAACATTTACAACCACAACGCCGTCGGTTTAACCGTGTCTTTCGGCGGTGACCTGGTGTAACAAAAGCTGGGATGACGTGACTCCCGCGAAGCTTTTCTTTGAAGTGACGCATGTAGTCTTAATACTAAATAAACCATTGGTTTCATTGTGGCTTGCCATTGCTATCCCGAGCAAGAAAGTGATTAAATATGAAATACAAGGAACATGAACACTTCCAGTTATGTAAATATCATGCTTTTAAGAGTTACCTACACCGATCAGGCATAACATTATGACCACCTTTCTAATTATTGTGTAGATCTCCCTTGTGCCTCCAAAACAGTTGTGACTCGTTAGAGAATGGACATGGGCCTTTGGGTCCTATGGGATACTTGATCAGTTTGGGATCTAGTGAATTTGGAGGCCAGGTCAACACCTTGTTCTGTTCTTCATGTTGTTTTTAGTTGTTCCTAAAGTGTTTTTGTGTGTGTGCCTGTGTCAGGCTGCATCCTGCTGGGGATGGTTGCTACCATCAAAAGTTTCCCAGCAGAACAGAGTATTGTCACAAGATGGTCATGTTATCTACTTCTCCTGTTAGTGGTTTTAATGTTATGGCTGATCGGTGTATGTATAACAA